>BMAW01080757.1:0-17211 GCA_019974015.1 Nephila pilipes
TCCTTTTTTTATTTTTTTACGTCCAGACCTCAGTTATGCCTTTTTTGACACAGATATGCCTTACATCTGGCTCTTGCGCCATTTAACACTACCATCACATCGCTATAGGGGCCTCCTACTGCATTAGCGATTATTTTGAAAGACGAGGTAAAAACCACACCAAGGAAAAAATTTTAATTTCAACATGCATCGAATATTCAGTCACGTGCATGCTTGATGAAGAAAGTGCTCTTAAAACCTCTGTCAAATAACATGGTGCCCCCTTAGAATATAAAAGACGTCTGACGAAGCTGAGAACGCAGACATAAGTCACTTCAAAGGTTGGAATTCCTTTTTCTGGAGAAATCGACGAGTGAGCTGATGTTGCTCAAAAAAATGTACAACTAATAGTTACTAAGATCTTGAAAGATTTTGAATTCGAAGAAAATCTTATTTGTCCCCCATTGAAGAGTCTGAATGAAGGAATCTGAAGGGTTAATTAGAGACGTGAGCCTATTCCACACGTCAACTGACTCATGTAAGGTGGATGGAAATTATCCGGGGCAATATTAGTTTTTAAAATGTAATTTTTATTTGTCACTTGAGTTAGTATATCGCATGAGAATATCACGCGTATGAAAAAGATCAATAAGGAAGTTAGTTCAAATATTTACGGAATTAATAGCTGATGGTAACGGAAAGGAGCACAGTTTGTATTTTGTAGCATAGTGATGAACAACATTCGAGTGTCCTCGAAGACATGAATGCACGCAAGATTCAAATATCCAAACAAACTGTCACAGAGAACTCATTTAGATGCGTAGCTAGAACTATGAATCTTCTGGTGCGAGATGTCTCCTACTAGTCCGGGATAAACAGAGCTACTCTAAGCCGTCGATAGAGAGAAGAAAATCGGGATGGGTCCAGGAGAGACGGAAGACAGAGCACGCATCAGCTTTGAGGTCGGCAAGACAAGATCTCCTTTCTTCTCTTTTGCGGTGTTCTTCCGACAGAATGGATACTTGTAGCGTAATTCGTATTTCGAAACTAGTTGTTCGTAGGAGCCGCCTCGTAAAAATATTGAGAAGGTAGCAAGTAGTTAAAAGAGGGCAGTCACAAGCCGTACGACTGGTAAAGACGCATTTGAAGTTATTCATCATTTTTCGCTGAAAAAGGAATTCAGTGTTGGGCTCACCCAAAATGAAGGCAAATTCACGGAAAGTTGCTTTTCAGACTTTTATGCACTTGTGGCAAAAGTCGCCTTTAAAATGAAATTTAATGCCCTGAGGCATTCACATGTAAAACTTTGGGTAGAAGTCTTTCTCTCAGATTTGCAAAAAAGTTATTCATGAATATGTCTAAGTGTCTACTCTATCAAGACGAATCCTATTAATTCCAAGTTACATTACTACGTGAAGTCATGGACAACCCTCACATCTCTTTGCATTTGCCCACCAAAATTAAATGGTTGTCCTAGGAAGAGCATTTTTAACTTTGACAATAACTAGCCCTTTGTTGGAAGAGCATACTGATAAAATGCTTGGATCCAACACTCTTGGTTTTTAAAGGCTATCAAGCCTAACATACCTAAGTGATGTTTTCAGCCCCAAATGAATAAATCCAATATTTTACTTCACAAGGTTGTAACATATTTTCAAATTGTCAACAAAATTAACTGCATGAGGAAGAAATTCTATTTCGAGGCAAAGAACAACCTGAAGTATTTAGAACTCTTCCCAGTTTCTTGTCATGAGCCGAGATAATTTTAACAATCGATGATAAGGTACTCGAGCACATAAAAAAATTTGTTTCAAAATTATTTTTTGGAGCCCGAAATCCCTAATCAATGGATTCTAATCCTTTAAAAGAGGACTGTTTTGAACCGTCATCGCAGTCAGTTTCTGAAAAGGAGAAATTGTATTGAAGCTTTTCAGATACCACTTCCAAGAACCTCTTGAATGGCAGAATCGAGAGCCTAGAAAGGTTTAGGGGGTCGTTGTGGTGACAAATACTTGAACTTTCGAAACCCCCGTGATGTTTTGTGTTGCCATTTGTTAACATGGAATTTGTTGAACAAGCGATTTCTTCGTATACTTAAGTAAAAAAAATAATAAAAATGAAAGCGAATAAAACAAAACTCCAAATGTGAGATCGTATAATCTTTTGAGTTTAATTCTCAAAACTTTATCATTCAATACAGTCTCAAAAGTCCCTTTAAATTTCCCCTTTCGCAATCTTTGTTTCGATTTATTTTGCTTACTTCAAAAATAGAGTAATTTATGAGGTCAGATACTTTAATCTTACTCTTATTTTGAAGGTCTTACATAGTTTCGGGTTTTTTAAAAAGCCACAGACCTCTCCCAAGACAAATAAGGTTATGCAAAAAGTTCTTTTTATTTAACTAAATAGTTTCACAGTTGTTCAGTCATCGCGATAGGTGGATCCACTGGATGCTTCATTGAACCTTTTTTGTAGCTTGTAACAGTTGTAAATGAGAAGCGAAAAGAATAGCTAGACAAAAAGTGTGTGTGACGCATGCTCAAGTATTTCTTTAAAATTAAAATTAAAATAAGACATTGACCTTGAAGCAATTTTTTACAGTCACCAAGACTTTTCTGTTCTTTTCACAGGAATTAGCTTAGACGAAATCCTTTTTTCTCTCGGTGCTGAACGAAAGCTTAAGCACGAGGAGAAAAATGTTCTTCTATTTAAAATATAGAACATCTCTAGTGATATAAATAAAATAATTATTCTGAAAATTTTCAATTTCGAGAAAGATCTTGGGGCCGATGTATACGTTCCCTTACACCCACTCTGGGTACTTCGACGTCTTTCTAAGGTCGTCCTTGTAGAACTCTGCAGATTAAATTCTCATAATCTGCGTACTCTGACTAATATCCACGACTTCCTAAAACCAATCAAATCAACACTCATAGATGTGAATTACAATATTATGTACGTAAAGGTAAATGTATACGCAGAGTGAAATCAATCCGGATGTCTCGTTTATTTCTTAGTAATAATAAAAGTCTTTAAGGTACCCCTGATATGTACTAATCGAAAATAATTAAATCTAGTAGTAATAAAATAAAGCTTTCTAAATTACCTTTATTAAGGCAAAAATTCCATCCACATAACCAGGAAAAAAATACAACTTGCTGAGGTACTTTTCGTTTATTTGAATAAAGCCTCTTATCAATACTGTTTAGAGAGCCAATTAGGTGTTGTTTTCTTTTGGCAATGAGCCAAGTATATCACAGAATAATTCTACCAGGATTTTTTTTATCAAATTGGTAATTTTTCTTTTCGTTTTTTAGTTTTGTGACTTTAAAAAATGTTTTTTATCATTTGGTAAATAAAACATAATAAAAAATTTAAAAGCTCTATGCAAAGTTTTGCAAAGAACAGATTTAGCAACCCAAAGTGCGATGTCTTTATAATTATTATTAAATTGCTTGATTAAATATAAGAATTAAAGCAAACGATGAAATATCGAGAAATGGAAAAAAGCAAACTTAACCAATATCAAACTTAAAGGAAACGATAAGTTATTAAAAATAATGTATTTAAGCTACATGCCATTAAAACAAAAGCAAACGATAAAAAAATTGATCTGACACTCCAAATGTGATCCAACCTAAAACAATAACCCCTTACGTGGCTAAAAAAATGGTTACCTCTGTCTTAAAACTCTGAATAATGTTTTATTTATTTTCAGTCGTATCTTGATTCCAGTTTACACTTAGGATTTAAAGATAATACAATCGATAAGTAAATTAAATACTTTATTTTCTTATTTGTTTCACTTCAATCCAATATAAAATTCAAATGTATTGCGACATATTTGAACCATTGAGCTCATTAGGGGTGAAAGCAGGTATCAATTTATAAATGACATATATTTTATTTCAATCAATAAAAAAAATTCAATTTTTTTTTATGACAGATTTTGAAAAGGTAAGTTCGTTACTGGTGAAAACAGACATAAAAATTACATGCAAAAGAAACAGATAAATTCTTAAAAAGTATGGCCAGGTTCGACATTTATGAGGTATAGAAAACAATAACCCTTTGAGTGTCTAATTATTCAAAATGCCACAAGATGTGAAATTGCTCCACTGTTAAATGAGGTTACAGTTATAAATTAAATTAGAACAACAATGAGTGGAAAGATAACCAAAGGTACCATTTGTAAACATTTTCCAAGCCTCCATGACGATTCCATCACTACGAAGCCATACTGGTAAACTTGTTAGATAGAAGCAATCCGAGAGGAAATCTGAATGCGTTGAATTTTGTTTTCATATTCAAACAACTGTAGAGCAAGAAATCTTTGATCATTCCTTGTGAACCCGTTTTCAGACCGTAATCGAGACTAAAGATGACTCAACTAACTTTGACTGATATGTTGAGTATCTTACGGATCTAATTTTTTTCCACGTGACTCAACTTTATTTGTCGTAAATGTCGTTTTATTAAATAGTTCTTCGTAAAAGTTATTGCTTTGCATTCGTGATTAAAATATCTTGTGAGTGATGTTTAAATATATGGTATTATTCCTTCAAAAGAAGAAGAATGAGCCATCAGAACCCTAAATTTTATTTTATTTTTCAAAGTATTTTTGCAGTTTTGGTCATTATTACAATCTATATTTTTAATCAAAAATAAAATGACGAGGATTTTATCAAAAAATAAAATCCTCGTTCATCACAGAAATATGACGCTAAACGTATAACTTCTGCAGAATAAAATAATTTAAAGAAAGTTCATTTATTGTTGTGGCGCCGACAACGTAAACTTATATCAATTGTGCTTGTTCAAACTTAAAAGCCATTCATCAAAGATTTCCCTTTTTTTCTTCTTCTTGCTTTATGGAGTTCATCGATTTGGCAAATGAAGCATTCAGATATTTGTGTTACTTCATTACCGGTTTTAATTCCGCATGTAGGTTACGAGGAAACTCCAAACAAGTTCTTAAATTAGAATCGTTACACTTTTACAAGTCGTGAAGTTGTAAATTACATATTAGAGTACACTTCAGGAATTTCAAAATAGTCATTCTAGATTTTATGACTAATTTAAATCATAAAAATTTAAATAATAGCAGCTTTTCTTCATCATCTGAAATAAAAAAAAATGTTTCTTTAAAAATACCGCTCGTAGTTTTTCCCTTCTAATTCCATCAGTTATTTATTTCATAAAAAAATTAATTTGCTTTAAAATAATTTATACATAAATAAGGGGAGTTACACTTAATTTAAAACATAATTTTTTCTCACTGTAAGTTCTTCGTAGGAATTCAGCATACTTATAAAAACTTTGGAAAAGTTATTTAATTACATTTTTTAGTTTTTCAAATACCTTTTAAAGGAAATAAATTATTCCACTGTGTGATTTGAAATAGAAGGAACAGCGACGAAATTATTTTCCTGTGAAGATCAGTAATTCTTTGCGATGCGTCGTTTTTTTTAATAGCGAATGGTAGTGTGTAAAATATTTAAATATGAAAATAAAATAAGATATTTTAACTTTGCAAAATGTTTTGGGTTTCAACTGAATTATATTCAACTAATCTTCAAGCATTTTAAAAGGTACATTTGTTACAAAACATGACAAAATATTTGTAAGAAAAAAATTTAGGAAAATAATAAAATTACAACAAAATAAATGATTGTGTAGAAAGTATTGGAAAGTTAAAGTAAAACATGAATTTTTGATATCATTTATACTATGTTTTGTGTTTCAATTTTATAATATTCAGTCATTTTTAAAACATTTGAAAAAATAAATTTTTCATATGTATCTAAAGTATAAAATTAAGAAAACTAGAAAAAAAATCACTATTCAAAACTAAGAATATGTCTCAATACACATTATAATCTATCCCAATTAAATAAGCCAAAAACTGCAAGTTTTACAAACATATTTTACTACAGGAAAAACATTAAATACTTTGAATGAAATAAAATTAATACAAATGAAATAATAAATCAACTTTTGGTGGAAAGCTAGAATTTTTTTTTTTTTTTTTTTTTTTTGAATTTTAAACATCCTTTTTATAATATATTTTGGTTCATCAATGTTGGTTTGAATTAGCGATGTCACGTGATCCTGTTTCACCACATATTGTGCAAAATATTTAGAATAAAGAAACTTTGTAACAATTACTGTACACATTTTATTGTAGAAATTCTGCATTATTTCTCTAATGTAATGTTTTACTGTTTATGAGTCTAGTATTTTTTAACATGTGCTAATATGTTGCTGTTTTGAGAAAATGATATCAAAAAAATGCATGGGCATAAGGGATGCAAGATGTTAGGTTCAAAAGACTGACGTCACAACAGATAATGATTATACAAATTGCATTTAGTCTGCTTTAAGTATATTTACATTCCTAAGATATATTTAATTTCATATTGCATCGTCGGCTTTTATTTTAATATCCGATCAGAGTAATGTTGTCTACTTTAATAGTTTATAACTTGCTCTCATTTCTTATATTTAATTTAATAATTGATTTGTATGGCAGAATCGTCTGTTTTTATTATTTTTGTTGTTAACATTGGCAATGGTTTCGCAATTTGGAATGTTTTGCTTCTGAAAATGAAAATGCTTCTAGTAGTTGATACTTCTTCAAAGTAGTTGTTTCTGTGAAGCCTGGGACTCGGAAGTACGCTTATTATTATTAATAACGCTTTTTATTATAAAGACACGAAACTTTAATCCTCGAAAGAGATCGCTACAGATGGTGAAGACCTTTTATATCTGGAATAAATCTTTAAATAAAAAACATTAGCAGATGTTAAAATGAACTTAGCAAAGCCTATTTCAATTTTTTCCTGTTGTTATTTATGCGGTTAATTGATAATTTTATAACTGTTAACGAATTCGTAATGAGAAAAAATACTGTCAGTAAATGCAAAACCATTGTTTAAATTTTACCCAGAAATAAGTTATGTTATTGCCAAATTCAGGAATTTGTCATCGAGGTTTAGTCGAAAATTAAATAGTGGAGCCGAATTCTCTCTCGAATTCATTTGCTAATCCTTTTTCTCTTCGTCAGTTATCTTCTATAGTTTGAATGTTTGTCTGTCCATTCTGAAAACCCATTGATCGAGTCACTCCGAAATTTTAGTTAGCTTCGCTCATGTTTGGAAGGAGCCGTAAGGAAATTCCCGCCAAAAACATTTTTCTAAATCAACTTTTGGAGATTTTTTTGGCCTATTTTTTAGATATTTTTAAATAATAATGTTAAATCGATATTTTTGCATACATTAGCTTTCATACTTTGTAGCTCTCGAACGAAATATTGCAAAATTAAAATTTATATTCTTACTCCTTTTGAAAGACATATATTAACTGGAGGACTTTTGGCCACACAATTTTTGAAAGAGCATTAAAAATTGTCAATTTAAGTTTTTTTTAATAAAATTTTTTATCGTTTTATACAGAAATCTATCGATAAAAACGATATTGTATTGTAATGAACATTTGGCCCTTTTTAGAAAAGAATGGAGCAATTCTAATAATCTATTAATTTCAATTAATTTCTTACGTATCACTTAAAATTACTCAAATTATTACTAAAGATTTGTTCCTCATTAAAATCAATTTTTATGCTCCGAGCTGAATCTTTTTTCAATTTATCCGTGCGAAGAACGAGTGTTCCAACTTTATATTTTACTAGAACGGTATCCGATTTTACTTGCATCCCAAGATGTATAGACATTGCTGTGTAAGCGCATGTAATTGGTCTTTTTATTGCGTTGCACCATTCCATTGCAGCCAATGACCTTTCTTCAGTGACTGCAGTTGCCACTGTCTACGGAAAGTTATGGAGTTAACGCGAGTGGATCCGCTGTATTTGTTACTCTGTGTCTCAAGGCTGTATTCGCAAAATGTTAAAGAACAGGGCCAGAAATTGGAATACTTTTTTCTGATTTAAGCAAAAAACGTTTCAACATTAAAATTACATTCTGATATCGCCATCGTTGAATTTTATATAACTCCTTAGTGCGAGAATCAATCCTTTTTTTTTCTGGTGTAAAATATGTTCCATAATTGTCTCGTATACCGTGACGTTAAATTTCTTTTGAACTTTAAGAATTCACGGGAAAAATGGCGCATTTTTGGAATGTTACAAACTCTTAAGAATTCTGCATCATGAACAAATGTATGTGTTACATTATCGCGTATTGATACGGAAATCGGAACATTTTTCTGCCTGAAAATGTGTTCGAAGTTTCAATCGGGTTCTTTGACATTAAAAAGAAGACAGCCTTAAGCAATGAAAGGTAAATGAAAATAACTAAGTCAAACAAACTCATGATAAAAAACAACGAACTAATAATGATATCGAAATGATTCTGCGAAAGAGGAGAAATCTACACTGGATTGAATAAATGAGTAAAAATGGATAATGAAATTTATATATATATATATATAAATCTTTTAAAAAGGCGCGTTAAAAACTGGGCGATGAAATTTTAAATTTTCTTCATCTTCTGGCTCCTCGAAAAGAACATTTGAAAAAAAAAAGGCACCACAGACTTAGATGGTATGTGGTTATATTATCTTTAGAGGCTTAAGACAGTGGTACTCAACCTGATCCCTACTTCCCTCTAGTGGGCGTTCCAGCTTTCATAGTGGAAGATAGAAGATTTGTTGTAATTTATTAATCTAACTTCGTTATAATCTGAGGAACAGAGAATTTCACTACTTTCTAAGGTTATCTTCCTTTAAAGATGAAGTTACTCTAAAGCAAAGGTTTTCAAACTTTTAAACTTCAGGGAACCCTTTGAGCTTATTATTATCCTGAAGGAACCTTATTATTTTCCCCTTGATCAAAGAGAGAGAAAAATAGGATATCAAAGCTTTATTCTACTCAAATTTATAAAATGATTATTGCATCTAAGTAAAGAAATGAATGGTAATGGTTATTGTCTTAGTAAAAAAATGAATGGTAAGGTAGCTAATGGGTATTTGGGGGGGGGGAGTTTTCTAAAATATATTCTACGAATAATAAACAAAAGCAACGGTATTTTAAATTATTACAAATTAATAAAAAAAAAATAATGACTTGGCTGTGATTGTTTTTTTATTACAAAGTATTTTTACATCTGGAATAATTGTTGAAATCTGCAACGTTATGTCATCTTCAGCGTCCAATCTGTTTTTAAAAATTTCGCATACATATGTTGAAACATACGACATTAGATGTTTCACAACTCTTTTGGCAATTTCAGGGTATTTTTTTCTAATTTAATCCTGAAATGCATAATATCAAACTTGATTCAAATTTAATTTCAAATGAGTGTCTGTCGATGTATCAATTTGATGTTCTCTTTCTTTTACTGGGAGTTTGGAGATGTCACATTCTTGAGAAGGAGTTAGGATCTAAGATAAAATTTCTTTTTGAACTGAGAAAGATTAAGATATGTTTCTTGCAGATCTGATGAATGTTGGATGAAACTAATTTTTACATTTTTTATCGGGATTAGCGTTACCGTCCGCTAAAATATTATGAAAATTAGGAAAGCATTCATTATTATCTTTCAAAATACAATTTGTCCAAAATTTCAATTTTAACAGAATGGCGTTAATTTTACTTTATACCTAGAAAAAAAGGAAATGAGTTAACAAAAAAGTGAGCGATTCTCCACTTGAGTAAAGAATGAAGACTAATAAAATGCATTTGAAGCGCGTGACTTTTACGAAATTTAAAATTTTATTTTATCTATAAAATGTTTTTTGTTTAATTTTACAATCAAACTTCCTTTAAGAATTTGATCTTTTGTAAAAATTAAAGTTTTACTAAAGTGTTGGCGCTTTGATTAAACAAATAGTGATCTCTTCGGAACTCCTGTCAAAGTTCCAGAGAATCCTAATGTTTCGCAGAACCCAGTTTGAAGACCTCTGCTCTAAGGTATATGGACAGACTCAGTAGCCACCTGAATGAAATTAGAACGTACGTGGAAAAACGATTTGAAAATTTTTTGAAATGGTAGGATCACTCCTGGATAACAAATCACTCTTTTTCAAATACTGAAGATGCTGATACAGCTTTCCAGTATTTAATATTTCCAGTTAATAATAAAATATAATGAAGAAAGTATATATAAATTCAATAGTGTTGGTTATGAAAACTAATGGCAAGATTTAAAAATATGCCCGTTTTATGTATAAATATGTAGAAAATTATATTCACTTTATTGATAATTTTCTCTACCTCGGATCTTGTGGAATTAGGTTTTATTGCTTCGAATCCTATTACTCCTAAAGAAATAAACCACAAGAATATTTCCAAAACAAGACGCTTGCTTCTGATCCTTACATAAAATAAGCCAGATATAAATTCGCACCCTCAGGAACCCCATTAATGATTTACTTAATTAATGATTTATAAATATTTTTTTTTCAAAAAGCTGAACTTTTTCAAGCCCGACACCTCTTAATTGGGATACATTTGAATCGCCTCGGATCACAGCATTAAAGCTGCATTCTGCTGTAGTGATCTGCCTCTGTTATCTACAGTTAAATAAAGATTAGACAATAAACGGCAGATGACACTGTACCTTAAGAATGACTAAAAGATATTTTTTTAATATATATTTGTATCTAAAAGTTGAATAATTATAATTCGATTGATACGTTATCTTTGAAAATGTGAAAACTAAAAGTTGGCAGAAATGGTAACATAGAAAAATGTAAACAAACACATTTTGGGATTCGTTCCAACCCCTTTTTAGAGATTTCAGTAATTTCACGACATTTCTTTTATCGAAAACTATTAGAAACTAATTTTATTGAATTTTAACTATAACCGTAGCTTTTACCGCTCTTTTTAGTGGCAGAAACTTCCATTACGAGTCATTTGTCGATGTCTCCGTGTTTTGCTTGTAGTGTAGTTATCAATTTATCTCCAATTACATTTTATATAAGTATCATAATATGTGTTCTTTTTCGTCATACACTTTTGTAGAGCATTTTGATATTACGTGAAACAAAAAAATTTATGGTTTGGTTTGTTATGTTTTCTTAACATTTTTCCTGTTCATCGGGTGAAATTAATACCTTGAAACAAGTGACCATTTATTATGAATGCGTATTGAAATTATATGAAAATACAATTACAACTAAGAAAACCTTTTAGATAATGTTGTAAAATACATTTTAAATTCATCGAAACATGTAATAATCATCTATCAGTTATAAACTTGAAACAGTTATGGTTACGGCCTTGGTAACCTAGAAGTCAGGGTTGCGTACTCACGGTCGGGGTTTTTAAACAAGTCGTGGGTTCGACCTCTTCCGACACAAGAGATCCGCCTTGTAGCCACAGCTGATGCAAGTTAAATCTATCGAGATTCAAATTCTTCCTACTGGCGTGGTGAGAAAGTTAGGAGAGGTGGAGCCAGCTAAGGCGTCATACCGTTACTTTACCGAAGTTAAAATTTATGAGATCCATCGCCAATACATGTAATGTTGCTTCTATGACGTTGATAAAAAATCAAACCAAAATACTTCTCTAATTTTTTGGTACATAATTACATTTAAAAAGATACTCCTTCTGCAAATATTTACAAATAAATACCATTATTTCTGGATGTTACACATAACGCGTGTAACAAATTTCAAAAGAAAATTTTTATGTATGGGATTTTTGCTTAATTTTAGAATGCTTATCAACAGGTTGTTGTTTTTTCTTCCAAAATTAAACATATATTTGCAAAATGTATCCCTAAGTTGTTTAAGACTTTATTGAGAATAATACAGAAAATTTTCATAATAAAATATTAATAAATACAGGAGGTGGAAGGTTGTGAACTTTTCAAAATTTATTTTAAACCGTAACTTTTTAAAATTATATTAACAATGTCTCTTGTTTTTCAGCCGTAATTATTTTTTTGAATAAGAACACTATATGACCCTCTGCAACATAATTTTTAAAAGCGTAAATAAGTAAAATCATTCAGAGGGTCACTTTAAGATTTCCTCTACCGGACGATTTGATCGCGTTAAAGTAATGTTAATCGTATGGAATTTCTATTTACCTTCCTTAAATCTTTGCAATTTCATCTATTTGAATTATAAAACAATTGTATCCGAAGGAACAAAAAACCACGAAGGTTTTTGCGTAATTTAAATTCTTCTCCGCGATTTCTTAGAAATATGTTATAATATTCTTTTCATGACTCGAAAATCTACAAACGGATCATTCAATATATTTTCAGAAATCGAAAGGAAAATGTAATTCCGCAGAAACCTTCGTGATTTTTTTGCTTTTTCGAATGCACGTTTTTCATTCTAGTGAATAGTGGATATCTGAGGACTGTAGTAGATATTTCATAAAATCAGCGTTACTTTCACGAAATCAAAACGGCCGGTGAACAGGGACTCGAAAATCAAAGCTTACATTTTCGGATTGTCTAAATGTTAAAGGGTCTGTTTCGTTGCAGCGGCCCGCCTGGGCGACGGATGCGAGTACGACAACGCCTGTGCCTTCTCAGACGACAACACCGCGTGCGTCGGCGGCAAGTGCGACTGCATCGACGGATTCAGGGCCGCCCAGCACCTCAAGGGGGCCGCCCTCTGTCTTCCAGGTAAGACACATCCCGCTGAATTCTGTTCCTCTCTGCAGGATGCTGACGCCTCACTTTCCTTTTTTTTTGCAGCGAGTACGGTGACGTTCCTGGAGAACAACTACCTGATGACCACGATCAGTGCCGTCGCCGGTCTGGTCATCTTCACGGCGCTCCTCTGTCTCGTGCTCAGGTTATTCAGCAAGTGAGTGCTGTCGGCAATTTTACTGAGAATTCTTTTTACAAATGCATTCTGATGCTCGAGGTATCAAATATTTTGTAGCTTATCGCTCGTTTCCATAAAGGTAAACCGATCCTTTGCCTAGAAGGTGTGATGGTATCTCTAATACCCTCCTCGATCATCAGAAACGGTATTCTAATTATGAGACCTAGAATTTCAACAAGCTCGAGCACAAATCAAGTAAAAGGAAATCAAATTATATCTAGAACATGTTTATTCTTTAATAAAGGGTGCTCTCAACGATTTATCTTGCAGAAATCTATATCCACCATCAAAATGCCGCTACAGAATAGGATGAAATTTCATCATTGCTCTGACAGTGTTGAATCCATCTCATCTGACAACTTTTCGCGCCCGAATACTTCCCTTTTCCACACCGATTCTCTCATAACCATAGCTTCATTCATTTAAATTCAATACTCTGTCGCTTTATACGATGAAAATTTACATGAATCCCTTTGTGATTCCGCCAGGCCTCGCAACGATCATTCTATTGGAAGGAACTTGCTTAAATGTAAGATTGGAAAAATTCCAGTTTTATTTTGGTAAACAATTCCTTAACTATGTTGCAAAGTATCAATTTTGGGAACCTAGTCGGGTTCTGGTTGCGGTTTGCACATATTTATTATTATTGGATATTTATGACTATGATGTTAAATACCCAGGTACTTAGTGATGTGTGATAGTGTTCCACAAAAATTATACGTCAATTATGAAAACCAGATTGGCTTTACTAACTCATGAATCAGCTCAAATATATAATGTGATAAAGAAATGACTTTTATTGGTAGATTCATTG
Source organism: Nephila pilipes (assembly GCA_019974015.1). Taxonomy (NCBI): domain Eukaryota; kingdom Metazoa; phylum Arthropoda; class Arachnida; order Araneae; family Nephilidae; genus Nephila; species Nephila pilipes. The sequence goes on from BMAW01080757.1 coordinate 13,604, forward strand.
CTATATTATTATTGTGATGGTGCTTTCATTACATTATTGTTGTTGGTATATGTAGGGATCTTCTAAAATGAATCTTGTTAACAAATTGGCTTGAAAATTTAAATTGATTTTATTATTATTATTATTTATGGTCGTTGCTGTTATTGTTCTTAGTATGGGAGATCTTCTAAAACGAATTTATTAAGGCTTGATAATTTAGTGGTTATTGTTATTATTATTTGTGTGGTGGCTTGGAAATACCAATTGATGCGAACACGACTGCTGCTAGAAAGGGTCGGCCAGGTTGAGTCCCGATACCACTAAACCATATCATAACAGGCTGATTCGTGTTGTTTTCCTTAAAAGTCCTCCCTTATGCGAGGAAGCTTGGAACATGGAGGCACCTGCTCAGATGTGATTCTCATTGTCTGAAAGAGGATTGGCCACCAATAGCCTCAGGGTTTCCTAGTGTGAGTTAATAAACACTTACTTTCGTATCATTTGTGAGTTGTGTTGTTAGTATTGATGTTGTGTTATTATTGTTATTGTTGTTGTTATACCTAAGAGATTAAACTCATCATCAGTTTGGGCGTTTTACTATCATCGAGATATTTTCAACGAAATTTTGAGATGAATTACTCGTCGAATCAGTTAACCATCTCGTGTGAATAGACAGTACATTTGAGATCTTAGTGAACGGCTAGACCAATTTATAAAATATTAACGAGATAAAGAAACACTTTGATTTCATTACTAGAGGTAAAACAGTTCTGCGATTTCAGGAGAGCAACACCTTGCGTTTGACCAAGCAAAGCTCGAAGGACTTGACACCAGACATTGATTTCATGGATTGTGACCTGTGGAAAGTCGAATCCGTTTGCATAATGGATCTGATTATCTTGTCTGTTTCAAAGCCTTAAAATCAAATAAAGGCATCCGTTAATTCTACAATCATTGAATTATTATTCACAAATAGTTCATGATTGATGTCATATGTAAAATGAAGTCTTATAAATTAGAATGAGAACGTCGAATAGGAATCAAAGCTAACGACTCACTGAAATGAAAATGTGTGCGTTCCTGTTAAATATTATCTACCATTCAGTGTTATGTACTCCATTTGGCGAAAACAACCACCACTCAATCAACCATTTCTAACCCGCCCTCAAACTCGATGTTCGCCTTAAAGTGTTGTGATGTATCCACAGACATACAACCGACGCACATTTCAAACCCATTGTTACATTGCTCCTGTGAAACGAGACTGGGGAACTCTTATTATTTTCTTCTTTTCTTTAACTAATGGTGATATGTTGCAGACCATTGAACAGCTGGGAGTAGATATACTGAATACTGTATAATGTTGATTTAGCTCAAAAAGCAATTGGTGCAATGATTTTCTTTAAGTCTACAACAGTAAAGGCCACGCTTAGTACATCTGTCTGAGTAAGGAATTTAGATACTTTTCTCCACTTTCTAATTCTATTCTTCTAATTATATTTTCCAATTCTTCTAATCTCCTTAAATTTAAATATTAAACAAAGGGTCAGTATGTACGGGAAAATATTAGTAATGAGTTAATTTCAGTCTTATCTCTATGCTATTCGAAAGAGCTGACCTTGATTATCCTGTGCAAAAATCCATTACCTTTCTTTTCTTAGTGCCTCAGAATAATTTTGTATACAATCTATTAGTTCTAAAGCCTGACACAATGAATTATTCAACAAATCATTTTCGACACAACAAAAATAAAACAATTTAACATCTTCCTTAACGGACGTAGAAAAGTTATCTTACGTGAAACAATCTGTCTACTTACCAGATTACAAAACTATTCCATTGTTTCATTTTACTGATTTTTATTCTTGTTTGCTTGAAATTTTCTCTTGATAACATTCATGTAAAAACATTTATTTTCTCATATTTGTTTACATGCTCTTTTAATCTAATTATTTTCTACTTTTCTTGTACATGTTTGACTGTAGCGGTGGTTAATTACTTCCTGTTGTCTCCGGGCTCGCTTCAGCAAAGTCCACCGTTTTGTGTGTCAGCTCTCACCTGTGTCGCAGCCACGGGCATGCGTCTTTCAGGACCTCACGTGAACTCTGCCGGCAACAGCCATGGGCAACCTGAGCCATGGTGTCAGGAGGCCAACTGTGATGCTCTTTTCCTTTCAGCCAGGTAGGTAGTCAGCTTATCAGTCAGCCACTGTACATGAAAGCATTTTGCCTGCTCATTCGTTGATCCTTTCGTTGCGGTTCCCAGCCAGGCAAGCTCCATCGGTGAGGTCTGGGGCTGTCCTTCACCAACTCTCTTTCCGGGGCTACAGGTCATCAGAAGTGGTGCCAGAATCTCTCATCCTGGGATTTTCTTCAGGCCAGCTTTCCCTCCCAGTCCTACAAATTTTAATCTGCATCTGTCTGCCTCCACCTGTCCAGCCCGTCGTGAAGACGACATCCCCAGTGCTGGGTGACTCTCGTTCCATGACTGATCCATCTATAATTTTCTGCTTTTCAGAAATTCATTAAATAAGGTTCAGTGAACATAAACGGTCTCCTAAACTGTAACGCCATTAGCCTTTCACCCCCACCAGGAGGAGAAAAAGGGTGCTTTCTGAACCTGGCTGTCTTGCAGAGGTGTCGCGCTCTTTCCTTGCTTGTTCCAGATAGTAGCTATTCATGAAAATTCTCCCTAAAATCACATTCATTGGTATTTTGCTTTTTGTAAGACAGATGGGGTGTGGGGTTGATGCTTATAGATATTTAAGGTAAAAGTTTTCCTTGCTGGGAGTGTCGCATGATTGAATGGTTTTGGAAAATGAAGAAATCCTGAGAAAATGTTACAACTTTCACCTGGCCACGCCAATCAAAGAGGCTCGTTCAAATATTCCTTTCAAATGTTGACTGAAGTGTCGTTAACTTTCCCACTCTTTCAACCAGTTCCTCTCGGCGTATGAAATTCTGGAAGGTAAGAGAGGGTCTCTTCCACCGAGCTCACCATTTGGCGAGAAATGATGTGCACCTTTATTTTGTCATTTTTGGTGTGCTTTATCAAGTAAATGTTGCAAGATAATGGCCACTTTCAGATTTTCATTTAATTTTTCAAGCAACGATACATTTTCCCCTTAGTGGTAGAATTTTGTGGAGAACGTGCTTTGTATAAAGATTACTGTCGTTTATCGACTGCTCATCAGAGAAAGAATCGGCATGGCCTCTTGGCTATGAGACTCCCTTGTTCTGTAATAAATTATTTTATTGAATTATCCTCGTTGATTTATTACATTTCGAAGGTACAGGTTTGTTACAGTTCACAAGTTCCCTTCATTACTGAAGACAATTTAATGTATACGAAAATAAATTAACCAGAAATCTCCATTTCTTTTCTATGTATGTCAGTGATGACGTTTGGGTTAGCTGGTGGCAATCAAACTGAATCTGAGAAATGCAAGGATGCACGAATGAATCTTTGTAATATTTAATGTTCTACGCCTTCGAGAAAGTAAATGCGACACGCGAGCAATTCATTCAAACACACATTCAATCAGCGTCATATTGAAGCTTCTTATCCCTAGAGCCATATCGTTTATTTGTGGAAGATGGAAGTATTCTGGGTAAAGGAGACCTTTCTCA
>BMAW01080759.1:0-61148 GCA_019974015.1 Nephila pilipes
CAATTCCTTTCAATACTCCAATAAACGATTTCATTGTGATTTGCAGGAATTCTTTGAATATGATTTAGAATTAATAAAGCATTTCCTTAGGTTATTCCTTCATAGTCATAATCAAATATTTTATTGTCTGTTAAAGAATATGAATGAATGTGAGGATTCAAAAAGAGATAATCTCATGCAAACGCGAGGTGAAAAGTTCATAACTTCTAAAATAATTACTCATTCGACATGATAAAGAGTTTTTGAAGTTCTATTTGTGAAATAAATTTTATATGTGAATAAAATCATTTTTAATAATATAGTGAATACTTTACTGAACTAATTTTAGATTCATATATCTTGACAAGGGCTTCATATCTAAAATCATAACTAAAAGCTATTGCTCTTGTTACGCGCAATAAATAGATTTGGTTCAGCAGTATTGTGATTTTAATTCTGTATATTTTTAAAACGATATTTTTTTCAAATATTTTCATTTATTCATAGGAAATGTTATAATACCAAACAATAGTTTTAAAATAAAACATCTATACCTATATTGAAAAGAATAATAAAGATAAGTTATCATTAGAATTTCTGCTATTTGAAATAAAAACCAAATATATTTTGTTTTCTAAATGTTGTAACGTAGGCTATAGATAATCCCCGTCAGATATATTTGCATTGAACTACCGTTTTTCCCCCCAACTTCCCATTCAAAGTCATAATAATAAGTTTACTACTCCAAAGCAATAAATGAGCCAAATCTGGTGTCATCGGCTTCGATCAACTACATTCATGAACACCTAACTCTGCTATACAGGTGTGGTAGGGTTGATTCCTCTTTGTGAGGCTTTGTGTCCCATGACATAGATATATATAGGAATATAGGGTCTAGCCGTTTGACGTCTGACATCTGCATGAACGTGGATTAAACTTGATATTGGCCGATAAGAGTGAATGGTGTTAGGGAACAAAAACGGAGGTTGTCTGTAATTAGGTTGTCCAATCAAAAACAAAAATAATTCGAATAGGGGTGGCATAAGACAGCCCTACCGACTATTTAAAAGGGGCAGAAAAAAGAGAAGAGGGGAGAGGAGAGCGAATCCAGACGGGGAGCGAAAGAAGCGATCTGAAAGAAGGGAGCGAGAGAGAATACAATTTAGGAATTTCCTGCTCTTGCAATTTTGGAACTAAAATCGATATGTATATTGATATTAAGCTATTTGTGGGGGGGGTTAAGATTTTATTGCTTGTGACTTCGTGCGAATAGAAACAAGGCGATAACGCCTTCTAACTAGAATATAATTCATACAATTGTAAAATAAAGTATTTTTACTTAAGCTGTGTGATCCCTTCACGCTACCGATTCATTCCACACATTTTGAGGTCACAACCTTACAATGTATTGGTGTATGTATTTTTTTTTTCTTATTAAAGTGTTATTCTAATGCCCAATTAACATCACAAATATTGCTCACACTGTTCCATTAACGGTATGTTATTCCTTATTTAGAGATAGTATCATAGACGCTATTTAATAATTTATAGACTAAAACCTTGATTTATAGAATAAAATTTCAAGTCCGTAGCTTGATGCTATCCATATTAGAATAAGTAAAAATATTAAGTAATATAAAGTCAGATACCAATAACTTTGCGGTAGCTGGGATCCATGGTTAATAAACGGCGATTTAAAGAATTAATATAAATTGAGCTATAATATAAATGCCAACATCCATATGACTTTTTTTCGTTACACTCACACTCTTTCAACATTATTTTTAAACATTATGAAAATTACTTGCACAAAAATTTTTATAACTGGTAAAATTTGACCAATAAAGTAGTTGAACGTGTAATTAATCTGACTGACAGCGAGATCATGAAAAAAAATCTCTTACAAGAACTGTTTCAAACTGGAACATTTCTCTTTCAGAGAAATCGGGATTCATATTCAATCCAAGCATTCAGATCCAGAAGTGATAAATTAAAAGTACGAAAATTCCCTATCATCTCTTAGACTCTAATTTTAAAAGGAGGTTTCCCAAAGACAACTTTTTTTTTCTGCTTTGTGGAATTTTTATCTTGTCTCATTTCAGACGAAATTCATCGTCTGAACTTTTCGATCAGGGGACATGTGGATTTTGGTTGTGTAAGAAATTCCTACTCTACTACTATTCTTTTTTTTTTTTTTTTTTTTTTTTTTTGCTAGTTTATAGAAGCGCAAGTGCCATTTGATTTTTATGTTTGTTTGTTTTTTTAATTCATTTTTATGTTTTCTGATTTCTCTCAACCGGAGTATAAATACACAACTGATATCTATTAAAGATATATATATATATATATATATATATATATATATATATAATAGGAAACCCCTTCTCTTTTAGAATAAGTAATAAAATTAATTCTCAAACAAATTGGGAAAAAATACAATCTTACAAACGAAAATGGTTAATTTATTTTGTCTAGCATAACAAGTAATCTGCACTATTTCATTATTCAGAAGCAACTCATAAAACATTAATTACGTAATGTTTCAATTTCTTATATGCAAGAAATAATATTTTTTATTTCTAAGAAACCTGAAAAAAAATCTATTAACTGTATTATTTTCATAATGATAATTAAGAAAAAAAAACAAGAAATAAAATTTTTTCTTAATGTATCTACTTTTACCTTTAATTGCAACCTTGCTGCAAGTTCCCATCACATAATTAGATATAAATCATTTTACATTTTATTTTTAGTGACAATTTAGAGATTTTTTTTTCCTATTATTTCGAATGCAATAAATATCTTCTTAATAATAGTAATCTCCAATAGCGTAAGTAGATAAGAATCATTTTAGGATTTCTCAGTGCCTGTTTTAAGGAGATTTTTTTATCAAATATTTCAAATGTAATAAATATTCTCTTAAGAATTCAGTGTTTGTTACAGTTAAGTATTAATAACAGTTTAGAATTAATTATACTCTTTCAAGTAGGTTTCTGTCTTACTCTTCAAAAAAGATGATGTAAATAATGCTGAATCATAATTTTTCTCTCGTACGGTAGCCATGAAATTTTCTTAATGACTTCAGTATTAGGTCTTATACCCTTACATCTTCTGATCCAATTGTTCAAATGGAACATATTTTAAACAATGCAATATGTTTTATTGTATTGGATTGCTTGGATTTTTCTTAACTATAATTTACATATATGAATGAAGTTAAGTAAGCAAATTAACTGTATGCTAATTAACTGGTATTGTATTTTATAATTTTAGATATTTATATATCTCGAGATTATAAATGTATGCAGGATGCCTCAATATAACATATGAGAACTTCTAGATGGGGTAGAGCGCACCCCGACAATTCGAAATCTTATAGCAGTGCAGGGTCAGAAATTCTTTCTTGACGCTGTGGTATACACAGGAACATCAAAAATAAAAAGACGTCACGTAAATGAATATTAGTTTTAATGATAAATTTACATGAACGAAAGTAACATGGCTCAAAGAAAGAGTTCCAAGTTTTGTACACTTTCTTCAATGCAGATCTCACATTTTTGGTGCGTAGAATTCCGAATATTCTGGAATATACCAGGAACGTCTCGGATTTCCCCGGCAGCTTCTGTGATTCGTGTAACCACCTCCTCGGCGTTGTTGATGGGATGTAGAAAACAAGTGTCTTGATATGCCCCATGAAAAGAAATCAAGACATGCTAGGGCGGGCGATCAAGCAAGCCAATTCACAGGATCATCACGTCCGATGCACCGTTGGTCAAATCTGTGGTCTAGGAGGTTATGAACGTTACGGCTGAAATGGGCAAGGACCCCATCGTGTTGGAACCACATTGTCTGCCACATCTAAGTATAAATATGTTCATTACTAACAACTTGTGACAATGCTATCTGCAAAATTATCAATTAGTTACTACCATTTAGACTAAAAGGAAACACATAAAGTCCGATGAGGTGATCCCCACAATGTGGGCAACCGAAAACTGACCCTACGCTGCATGTTGTCGTGTTGCATGAGGGTTCTCCACATTCCAGAAATAGGACATATGTGTGCTGAATATTCCTTCTCTTGAGAAGGTTGCCTCATCTTTCAATAACACTAAAGAAGTAAAAGGGAGATATGTAGCCAACTATTCAAGATATCATTACGGAAAAGCCATACGTGGTGCATAATGACTCGGTTGAAGTACCTGGACACTCTGTAAGTGTAATGGATTCATTTCATTTTCTCTGAGAATTCTTCAGACGCTGGAAAAGGAAACCTCGACTTCGTGTCTAGATTTCTTTTACTCCAACGTGAAGTTACCTGTATCTCATGCAGTGCATTATCTTCGATGTTCGAAATTCGTGCTAATCGTGCACAAATCATAACAGCTCTTTGAAAGGAACCTGTTTTAGGTGACTTTCGATGCAACCTTGCAAAGAAATTATGACTGGACAACTCACAGGTAACGTTCTGCGTACAAGTACATGTGAAGCTGCCCTACTACAATCCGCAGTATACCAGAGGTATTCAACCTTTTACACTTTAGGGAACCCTCGTTTTCTTGAAGAAACACCTTGATCAAAGAGTAGAATAATTCGAGATAAAAACCAACGTTTTTAAAAACAACGTTTTTATATAGTGGCAAAATTTATTAAGAAAGATTATTGAAATATTAGTTAAAACTGGTCGCAAATATCTAAATATTGCATTGTTAGGCAAGTAAGAACGGTTCCCGAAATTTCAGAACTCTAGCTTGATGGGAAGTTGGTTAATTTAACGATAGAAAATTTGATGACACACACACACACACACAGAAACACGAACCAAGTGAAATACATAAAAACGTTAAAAGTAACTAAAATTAATTAATTAATTCGGTAAATTAAATGGTTGGAATGCAGTTTAACCCAATCACTCTTGGCGACAAGAATTATTTGGCAGTATTTTGCCAAATGTGGCTACCCTGGTCCGTTTTACGGACTTAACGTTCAGCCAAACAAAAAAATCGCCAAGTTTGATGCCAATTTTTGAAATCGCGCCAAGTGGTTGGGATAAACTGCATTATTGAAGAAAATACTAGCTAAAACTTGTCGCAAATGTAAAAATATCGTATTGTTAGGCTAGTGAGAACGATTCCCAAGGTTTCAGATTTCTAGCTTGATGGGAAGTTGGTTAAATTAACGATCGAAAATTTGATGACACACACACACACACACACACACCAAGTGAAATTCAGAAAAACGTTTTAAAAAAATATTATATCAAAGCTTTAATCCTTCTGAAATTTACCAAATTACTATTGCAATTTTATTTTATCGTAATAAAAACATCTTAATAAGATAATATATGGTAAGGTAGCTAATAACATTTTTTTTTTCTAAAATATATTCTAACAATAGCAATAATATTTTAAATTATAACAAATCCATACATTTAATTGTACATCCATACATATACCTTCAGCCTTTTGAACAAATGTCTTAATGGAAAATGCCTCAACCCTAAGGGAAAGAGTGGAGTTTCCTAATGTGCAGTAAAATTTCCTGTCAGGTTTATTAAGTAGCCACAAACCTCCCAATTATCTATCACGGTATCAAATCCTTAAAAGGAGGGGGAGAGAGAATTTGGAAAAAATACGTCTAAAACGAATACGTCTAGTTAAAACGTTTTCGGCGAGTTCACGCCCATACGAAATTATATGTTTGATCTCTTTAGGACTCTCGAAAAAGTATCAAAGAAAACGCGCTAAGCTCAAAGGATTCCCCAAAGTGTTGAATACCCCTGATCTAAGCCAAGAAACGGTGGCCAATATGTGACCTAATGCATCTCGATTAATGCATTTCAAGCACGTAATTTTATTTTATCCATAAAATATTTATTTATACTTACGAGGCATGTTTTTTTAAGTAAGTACCGTTTTGAAATTAAAAAAAGACGTGCAAAGATATCGCAATAATTTTATTTTTACATGAAAGCCTGTACCTTAATCTACTTTTCTACATAATTTCCGTGAATATTGAGGCACTTGTCATAACGTGGCACCAGTTTTTGAATACCCTCCTCATAAAATTCTCCCGCCTGACTTGTTAACCACTGTATCACAAATGTTTTGACTTCGTTATCGTCTTGAAGACGCTGACCGCCCAGGTGTTTCTTCAAGTGCAGGAACAAATGGTAGTCGCTGGGCGCCAGATCTGGGCTGTATGGAGGATGATCTAGAGTTTCCCATTTAAAAGATTTGATGAGATCTTTGGTCCGATTAGCCACATGTGGACGGGCATTGTCATGCAGCAAAACGATACCCTTACTCAACTTGCCACGTCTTTTGTTCTGGATTGCACGACGCATATTGTTCAATGTCTCACAATAAGACGCTGCATTGATTGTCTCATTACGAGGCAGAAACTCCACTAGCAATACTCCTTTTCTATCCCAAAAAACTGTGCACATGATTTTCCGGGCAGAAATTGTTTGCTTAAACTTCACTCTTTTGGGTGATGATGAATGTCGCCATTCCATGGATTGTTTTTTCCATTCTGGTGTGACGTAGGCCTCCCATGTTTCGTCACCAGTAACAATTTGGTCTAAAAAATCTTCACCTTCATTGCGGTACCGCTCAAAGAAAGTCAATGCACTGCCTAAACGTTGGGTTTTGTGCAAATCCGTCAACATTTTTGGAACCCAACGTGAACACAATTTCCGGTAATTCAAGTTCTCGGTCACAATGCGATACAAAACACTACGAGAACATTGAAGAAAGCAGTCGGACAATGATGAAATTGTAAAGCGTCTGTTTTCTCTCACCTTTTCGTTCACTTTCTGCACCAAATCTTCATTAACGACCGAAGGACGCCCACTCCGTTCTTCATCATGCACATTTGTGCGGCCATCTTTAAATGCTCTCACCCATTTCCTTACCATTCCATCACTCATAATGTTTTGTCCGTAAACTTCACAGATCTCACGATGAATATCGATTGGTTTTACGCCTATAGCACTAAGAAATCGTATAACAGCCCGTACTTCACAATCAGTGGGACTCACGATTGTCGGAGGCATCTTAAACACTCAGTAAACAACGTATACAATGAAGAATCAGACTGTAATGGCGTCAATGCGTAGACAAGAGATGTAGGTAACTAGCGAGCATGCGTGGAACGCCGACCGGAGCGCTGCGGCGGCGGAATCGCTAAACGGTACTTACTTAAAAAACATGCCTCGTATTTTAGCAAGCAAACTGTCTTATATTTTGGCGCTTTGACTAAGAAAATAGTGGTCCCTTTCGGAAACTCATTCAAAGTTCCAGGGAACCCTTGGGTTCCATGGAACCCAATTTGAAGACCTCTGCCGTATTCCAAAAATATATTGACTAACTCAGCGTTAGCCCTTATACTAATCCTGCAACTTTGAGAGAAATGATGATTCTCTTCAAGAACGCTTGGAACTTTAACACAATGCCATCTACCGCGTCAGAAAAGCATTTCTGATTCTGCTATGATATTTGATTCCGAATCGTAGGGATGTACCTACTCCTCACAGAAGTTCCGAAACATTGTACTATGACACCCTGTTTGTAAGTGTGTGTGAGTATATATATATAACTCGTATATATACATATACTGGTACATGCACACACAAGGTGGTCATAAACTGTCACTGTCAGTGCTCAGAGTGTTCTATGACGCAATCTATTTCTGGAATCGAACCAAATGTATTTGGAAAATTAAACAAAACGAGGAAAGGAGGATTTCGCGAAAAAAATTAGTTCCGAAAGTCACTGCCAAGGGAATATGCGGCGTTGTGTAATTGAAAAAAGAGTGTTAAAAATGCATTATTGATACTGAAATAAAATACCGTTTTATTTAGCACATTCAAATTAGGTTGTTGAATGTTGAATGTTGCACATTTAATGTGGCAGCCGTTTTTGTGAACTACATATCGTATTATGTGCACAGCATTTCCAACATCAGTATCCTGTTGTACCGGTTTTCGTCCTTTCACTGACTAAACCTTCAGAGAGCCCGCTTTCTCAAACTTCGTATCAATTGCTTTTTAATCAGTAACTGAAGAAGGATTGTTACTTTAACGCAATTTTGTACGCTTTCTAAGAGCACGAAAAGTGGATGACACGTTGCACTAGTTGAGGTAAAAGAATTCAACAAATAACTCATGCTCGATGAAAGACGGAGATACATTTGTACAGAACTTTCAAACCAATTATTTCGAAAAGTAATACTTTGCCTTTTAAAGCCCAAGAAACTGACACTCTGCCAAAGGGTGTGACATGCAATTTGGATTCATAAACTTCAGATAAAGAGATTTTATGAGTGTTTATATAAATATTTTGTTTTTTAAAATTTATTGAAATTATTGATCTTGAATTAAATCATTAAATGTGCTAATAAAAGTTGATTTCATTTCAGTATTGATTCTGTATATTTTAAAACTCTCTTTTCAATTACACAACGTGGCATATTCCAATAGTGGCGACTATTGGAACTATTTTTTTTTGTTATATAATTTGCCTCTCGTTTTGCTTAATTTATATATAAATATATAAATTTCTCTCTCTCTGTATATGTATATATATATATATATATATATATATATATATATATATATATATATATATATCATATTAACCAACCAAACTATGTACATCATGTTTACATTTCACCTTTTTTTAAATCAACTACTGCAGCGGTTATTTTATACTTCATGAATTATTCAAATCACTAGAATTTTTTATCACATGAAGTTTTGGATTGTCCTTGTAATCTTGCATTTTTCTGGAGAATAAGAACATTAAAAATCGTAATGAAATGTCTTTTGGATTTATTTGCTGATTTAATATGATCTAAAAGTTCGCAATGGTGTACTTCATTAATGAAAATAATCATATAGTACTATGTGAATTAAGAAATATATAGTATCGACAGCTTTTTCCTCAGATAACAGATATATATTTTTAGAGAATCAGTTTCACTTTCTTTTCGCCTTTCCATACTGGATCGCTTTGTTTCATTGGCTAGCGATTAAATAAATTAAAACAGGAAAAATGAAATGATTTCAAACGATTTATTAAACTTTGAATGAATTACTTTGGTAAAATATAACAAAATTGTATGCCGCAGTTAAAAAAAAATTCGTTTACATCTGATCCTTTCTCGTGTGCACGAGAGAGTATTATTAATTTTTGATTATTACAGAGAAATTATCTAAATACCTGGATAAGATTTGTTCTACATTTTTGCTCATCCTTTTATTCATTATGCTGTAAATTGCAGCTACTAATATTGTTTCATTTAGTGTCAGGAGGCCGTTGATTGAAGTAACCCGTATTATGGAGTTAAGTCTATACTGATAACGGCCTTCCAAAGACCAAGAAATGCTGGGGGAGATGTAGTACTCTAGAGGGTGACTATAAAGATAAATAAAAAATTAAGTTCTATCTCGATTATTTTTAGGAATAATTAAAGTCATGATACCCCGGTATTGTAATTAAAACTACATTATTGAAATTACTTCAATCTACACTTGTTTGAAACCAAACAAATTAACAGCGATAGCTATAATTTACAACATGATGTACGTAAGGATTCATTAATATGCAGAAAAACTTCTATCCATGTGTCTCAGTTACTTCCTAGTAATAATTAAAACCATACAATGTTCCTTCGTATAACGTCTGGACGATAACCATGCTAAACCGGCCTTCTACATTTAAATAATTTAATGCCTATATCTTCTGTATTCTAGAAATTACCGAACAGCACAATTATGCTTAAGGTGTACGCTTTCTTCTGTTCAAATGTTCACTTTGAAACGACATTCCAGGATTAAATCCAATTTCCAAAATGTCGATAAGATCTTCATTCCCATTGATCGTGAAACACGCTTTTGTCGTCTTCACCTCTTAATTGACATCAAACCCGAAAGGCCGAGAACTCTTCAAAAGCAGAAAAAAAAAAACTTTTTTTTTCTTCTTATTCCAAGGCAGTAACTTTTTCATGTCTTGGTCTAAAAAAGAGAATTAAATTAAGAAGATAAATTTGATGTCCACCGAATAAGTAATTATCGACGGATGTGTTTCGTGACAAGGTTTGTATTTCCAGTGGAATCGAGTTCTCTGTTGAAAGCTGACCCATTGAATAGAAATAAAGGAAAGAAATCGTAAATGAAATAAAAATAGTGAACGAATTCAAAAAACAGCTTTGTTCCGTTTCCATCACGCCTGATCAGAGTAAGAATCGAGAAAGTATCTAGATTAAAAAGAATAATAAATTTATAAATGAGATATTGATATCGTTTGGCAAAAAAAAAAGCTCTTTCTGAATAAAAAGTAAATAAATATTTCTTTTATATATCAGTATATATATGTGTGTGTGTGTTTGTGAATACACACAATTTTATATGATTATTTTAGGTCTTACATTTAAGAAGGTTTTATTATTTAAGTAAATTTTTGTTGATTTTCATATGTATATTTAATTTGATTTTGTTATTTCATTAACTATATGGGTTTTTCTCTTAGATGTATTATTTTTAAGTAAATTTTATTTAAAATATTTTGTGCTTTGAAAGAATGTACTTTGTATTTTCTTGCTTTTACCCTCATACATACTCATATATATATATATATATATATATATATATATATATATCCAACTAATAGCTTTATTAAAAAACATTAATGTGTGTGATAATCACATTCGATTAGAGTGCATTTATTATAAGAACAATTTAATGAATTTTTCTTACGAGACTTTGAAAAATGTTTTGTAAGATATTATTTTTATGAAAATTCTCGCTTGAAATTTTAGTAAAAAAAGTCGTTCGTTTCTTTTCTCCATTTTTTTTTTATCACGAATTTCCTTTTGGACACACGTGCGAATTTGTTTCGAATGAATTCAGCACAATTAATAAATAGAAATCAACATGTCACACTAGAACTATTGCATATGACATTCCACTAACAAGTAAGTATCCGATCAGCTAGAATTGGCTACTTGTCACATTAATTTAAAGCAAATATGCCAAATTGTTCATGATAACACGTGGAGTCGAAAGTATTTTGTAGGGGGGAGTATTACTACTCTTGTGTTATGTTTTGGTGGTATTCGCATAATTCTCATAATTCTCACATTTATCTTTTTTTGTGCGTAATTTTTTCAATTCTGTATTGTTTTAAAACAGATATTGTCATGAAAGCAATTCCCTGCATTACAAAAAAAGAAGAATATATATTTCATTTAAATTAAGTAATTGAAAATAATATAAGAATTCAAATATTTCATTAGAAGTAATCTGTTTAAATTTCAGAATATACCAATCATTATGGGAGGGTTACAACCCCCATATTCCCCATCGCTACGACACTTGTCGCGGTAGTTGAGTAATCACGATCGCGAACACCGTTGTTTCCATGGGGGCAAGGGTATCGAATCCGAGTTCCAATAAAGACCCACTGTGTATGTGTTCTGACGAACGGTAAATCTATCAGGTTTGAAATTTCTCACGTGGACGTGGACACAAAGAGAAGAGGAGGCAGCTCAGGTTACTTCTCCGTTATTCGGCGGTGGTTCAAAAGTACTAAGAAGCCTGTCACCAACAACCCTAATGCTGATTCTAAGTGCGAAATTAATAATAAACTTTTAATCAGTCAATTGAAGTCATATATCTGATCTAGTATGTTAAATCTAGGTTATGTGACACTGACGATACCTGAACATCAGGCAGTGCTCCTTCTATACAAATGCTTTTTTGCTAAGGTCAGAAAAATGCGAAGCATAAGAAAAGAATTAAATTAATGCGCGTATTGCGTAATAAGGGAATACTGGAAGTACACTTTAAATGAATATCGGTTAAGAAGAAAAGTTCTTCTAAGCACATAAGTTTTTGGAAATATTAATGATATAAATAATTGCATAAAAATATACTCCATTTGCATCGAACTGATCATCATATCTGCGTAATTACATGACCGAAACAATTTTCCCATTTTAAGAAACAAGGGTTTTTCCTGATCTGGCCTTGATTTCTAGGTGTAAATATAATTTATTAAGTATGATTCAACTAAATGAAGATAATAAATATAGTTAGCTATTATTTTATATACATTAGTAGCATGGTTTTGAGGGACGCTGGATAAATAAATGTTCTTCTATAAAACAACTGATGGGAAGAAGATAAACATGAATTATTTACTAAAACACTCATCGAAAAATATTTTATACTTACCAAATTGAGCAATTAGGATACAGCCAAATTTATAAAATGAAAAGGTAATTTTTAACTTACCAACATGAAGCAGTAAATTTCTTGAAGGCACGTTGGAGTTGGAAGATAGTTTGAAGAAGTTCTATAACCTGTAAAGTCCTTCAGACTTTCCGCTTGAAACTATCTCTTCAATAAAAGAATTCATTGCATTGAAATGTAAGAGATAGGTAATTTATATTAATCTCTTATAAATAATAAACTTTTTTGAAACACCTCCATTTAAATATAACGATGAAACATCATAAAACCAAACTGGTGAAACAAAATAAAATCAGTTAAATACCATTTTTGTGATAAAAATTTCAATTAGGATAAGGGTATCAGCTGTCTTCTATACGGTCATTTTTATTTAACGAAACGTGAATGAAGAAACAATATAACATTTTCGTTATAGATGCAGGGATAAAAAGGCATTTTTGTGTGTTATTTGTGTTTTATTATTTATTTTAGTGTGTTTTTGATCATTCATAGAAAGGCCAATTTTATGAAGAGAAAAAACAACAGTGTTGAGAGAGCTTTGAAGGGACTATTGATCTTCAGTAAGAAGAGTCAAGTCGTCCGCGAATGCAAGCATTGCCTTCAGTATATGTGTTGTGTGTGTGTGTGTGTAGCAAATTAAATTAAATCACTGATGTAACTGCTGATTTGGTTTGGTTACATTCGAACAGTGGTGACCAAGTTTTTGCAACCATGCGCTATTTTTCATAGCCGAGTTCTGATACACTATGTAACTCGAGAACTTTTTATACCATCTTAAGTTCATAGTTAAGTGCAGGGAAGTAAAGATAAGGTTATTATCTGCTTCGCTTCGGAGAGGAAAAGAAGATCTAACCACACTGTTAAATTAATTTACGCTAGTTTAATGAAGTACCAATCTATAATAGTCAAGTATGATCTTCTGTACGAGATAGTGATCACTTCATGATGGTGCTGTAAATGCTAGAAGTTTAGTTTGGTGAATATAATTCTGGATCACGGTTGTTGGTATTGAGAACGAAAACAGCACGGAACTTATATTTGACATTTCTCTTTGCTTGCTTGAAGGAAAAACTGGCATGTGTTAAATAACCTTTTCAATAGAAGTATGTTTATAGGCATATTAACTTTTTAAATCATGAGTGTCTAAAATATGACTTTTGAAGGCCACATTGCAAAAAAAAAAAATTTGCTGGACCACACATACAATATTTTTTCAACAAAGTGAAATAAAAATTAACTCTATGTAGTTTTATTAAAATAAATTAACTTCTTTTTAATATAAATTTTTTAAAATTTGAATTAGATATGTATAGGTGCATTTTTATTTAAAATTTGGAAAAGTTTCATTTCATTTAGTTTGGATTTCATAAAGATGGAAAAAATTTAAATTAATGAGATGGATGAATTTGCCTTTGTTGAGCAAGCAAATCGATATAGGGTTCAATAGACGAGGTTGCAATTCTTAATGCATTTTCAAGATGTTTTTTCAGTGATCTCTGTCCTATTTTTTGTTTTTTGTATGCTTCATTCTTGAAAATAATTGCTCACAAATATAGATACTGCCAAAAGCTGAAGACATTATAAAGCATGATTGTGAAAATTAGGATATTTATCGCGAGGTAGGTAATCTTTATAAGACTCCAGTAAAGAAACATTCCCAAATTTTTCTTTCAGTTGAATGTCACTTTGCAGTTCAATGCATTCCATTTGAAGATATGAAGGTAATTTATTTATTTCTAGAGAAAATGGAGTAGGAAATATGTTGAAATACTCTTCATTTTTTCGAAAATCTTGAATTCTACTTTCAAACTCTTGAATTAAATCAAAAATTAATGCAACATATTTTGCATAATTTGTGCAACTCACACGTTTATGTGCAGCCAAAGTTCTGTAATATCTCAAATATTTTACTTTTGTTTGATTATGCCAAAATTTCAAATTTCTTTCAAACGCTGTTATTGTTTGGTATACTAAGATGTTTTTATTTAAATTTTTATTTCAAAATAAATGTCAACGAATCTATTATATATGAAAAATATTGCAAACATTTATTTTTTTTATAATAAAAATATATAAATTTAAATATTTTCATGATTTGTTTTTGAGCTGCATTTTAAAGGCTTTTGGGTCGCATGCGGCCCGTACGCCACACTTTAAACAAGCATGATTTAAATGATTATACAAAAAACGATATCTATTATAGCACATAAACATTACTTATTATTAATAACCCTTTTGAGCTTGTTTAGATTTCTCAAATGTGCAAAAGTTTTGTATTAAATTTGTTACTGAGTGTATCAGAAAACTCGAAGTGGTTATTTGCTTTTAATCAACTTCAATAAAGAAAATTCTTGTTCGTATTTTTATGTCGTTACAAAGCGATACATATAATTTTTTAGAAATTTTCTTAGCTCTGGGTAAAGTTCACACGGTAATGAACGCCGGAAATTAATTACGTCCGAAGCATTTTAATCTGGAAAAAAGCTCCTCAAATTTTATTTTTAAAAATTAATTTGTTTTTTAATTAATCCATTTGTATCTTACTAGGTATCTGTATTATGTTTTGATCTCTAAAGGGAAATGGGTTTACAAAGTATAGAATGTAGTTTCTTCTTTTGCAAAATCAGGAAAACGACTTTAAAAATGTTCCTTGGAATATCTTTTTTTTATTTTCAATCAATTTGATCAAGCTGCTTTTATTCTCAATACTGTAGCAAACGTCACTTAAAAACCGGTTGATTTCGTCGGGGACGAAGTCATCCAATCAGACTCAGTAACAGAAATGCGCACGCACCTACGAAAGAGAGAGTTGGAACGAAAGAGGAATGAAGCAGAATCTAAGGTATGTATCATGGCGCATGTTTAGCGGTTAAATAAAATTGAATAGATCCCTCTAGCCTGACTGCGTTCGTTTGTAATACGTTACAGTCCTAAGTGGAGGCCCCGATGAGATAAAAATAATTACTCTATTAGTAAATAGAGTGGCTAGAGATGATCGATGCATTAAGATTGAAAACCGCTTAAAAAGTTAAGCCGACCGTTGACTGAAGAGCGCCATCTTGCCGAGTTCTGTGTTGTATATGCTATCCGTGCATATGAAGTGATGGAATAGTAGTTGCATTATGTACTAATGAATCGTCCTGATTTTAGATTGAGATTTACAAACCTGATAAAGAAAAAAAAATTGAGGATCAACCAGATCCGTGTTCTTTGCCGTCCTGGCAATGTTGAAAAGTAAAAGTATTATCCTACAATTCAAGAAATAATAAGACGTGCCGCCTGGTTTTAAATAAGTGCATAAGTTATAAGAAACCCTTCCTGTGAAGTACTGTTGATATTTTGATTGTGATCTGACAAGTCCTCCAAGGATAATTCAGGAACGATTTCTTCTCTGTCTGGCCAATTAATTACACCACATATGAATTTTTGTATTTTGTATTATATTTTTGTGATTTTTTTTGTGTTGTTTCTTAAGTGCATATCCTATGCGTTAAAATTAGTTTGTTCTAGAATTAAATTTAATTTTATTCTACTAGTATATTATAAAATGTTAATTTTCTACTTAAATTTGTTTTTTAACTTGTGTGAAGCTTTTTATTTATTTAGTATTGTGAGATTATTTTTGAAAAGAGCATATCCTATGCTTTAAAATTTAACTAATTCTGATAATTTAAATCACGTACTGTGATATTGCGAACTTCGTTTGAGTATATTTTGTTATTTGGTTATATAATCATACAATATTTTGTAGTTAATATATTACACCCTCCTAGGTGTGCTAAGAACCATTAGCTGTTGTGGAAAGATTTAGAGGTAGAATCGATACATCGCATTAAACGAGAGATTTTTTTTTTTATTTAACCTTCAACTGTCTGGTTTAAGCAGTAGACTATTTTGTTTTCGAATCGTATTCATGTAATTTCAATTTTTGTTCTGTTGTGAAACTTGCTATTTTTTTTTACGGCGGAAATATTTCCCAGTAATTAATCAAGTATTTTTATTTCTATAAATGTGTGTTATATGAGAAGTATTATTGTTTTGTTATTAATAATTAAATATATACAAATAATAGCTACAAATTACATTAAGTAATTACCAATTTTGGATTATAATATTTTACCATTACTTTCTTAATAAAATTTGTGAGTTAAATTGAATTAATTTTATTTGTGGGGTTTTATCAAAATATTTGAGTGTAGGACCATTTTACCTCAACATGGCTTAGGAAAAAGTCGAATAGCAGAGTTAAGATATATAGCAGAAAAATTAGGTGAAAGAGTAACTGACGATTTAAAAATTATACACCTTAAGAATCTTATTATAAATAGCACCATTTACGAAGAAGAATTTGTACGAGAAATGTTAAACGCAAGAATACAGGAATGAATGAAATTAATTAATGCCAATGAGTTCATAGAAGTACAGCAGAAAAGTGTAGAATTAGTTCCCTTGATTCAGAAGGTAGAAAAAGGCAAGAAAAATGAAGATTCTAATCTGTTACATCAATTAGAAAAATTGCGGAATGAAACCTGTACTCTAAATGAAGAAAAAGACGAAAGGCAGATTGAAAAACAAGAGGAAAACTGTTGAAGATTCGACAAGAAAGAGTTTTGGGGAAAGTAAAGGATGTTACAGGAGAAAATATTTTCATTGTAGAAAGATAGGAATTAGTATTGAAAGTGAAAATTAAGTCAAGAGAAGATTTACCGAATCAACTAGAGAAACTGAGAAAGGAAACATGTGTTTTAAATGAAGGAAAAGAGAAAGCAGGGGGATCCTTCTTAAAAAGTAGCCCCATACTGAAACCAATACAGTTGGGAAAAGATAAAGTTTTGGGACAGATAGTAAGGTTGACAGAACGAGAAAATAGAAGTCTTCCACCCCAAAAGGATGAAAACATACATTTTGAAGCGAAAGGAACGATTATATTGCAAGGGGAGAAACGTCGTAAAAGGTATTAGATACTTTTTCAATAGAAAGAAAATATAAGTACCACAACAAGACTAGAGTTTCCACCCGAAAGAAGGAAAAACAGTGAGGTGGACAGAAAGAAAAGAGTAATTGAACTCACCCCTTTACAAAGACGGGAAAATTCTATTACAACCACAAAGGAAGGCGAAAACGAGTCCCCTTTGATCCAGGGGAAGTGAATGGGTTCCAGCCCAAGAAGTGCCTCTTTCACAATGAAGAGAAAGATATGGTATTGGATTTATTTATTTGGGCCCAGAGAGAGAGAGATAAAGGGGAAGAGCATAACATTTTATACCTTATCAAAAAAAATTTCTCATACAAAGAAAAGTCTTTGCCATGTTAAACGATTGTAATGGTTCGCCCTCTCGTGCCATTAAGAAATATATCTCCAGTAATTTTAATGTGGACGAAAAAAAATTGCGGCATATACAAAGCGGTATACTTATACTGCTGTTGCTTCGGTATTATTATTTACTTGAAAGGAAAAGGTGTCCAAGGTTCTTTTCGATTAGGAGGCAACATGATATTAAAAATGAGTGAACTGTTAAAGGTTTCAAATAGTAATAAAGCGGTTACGTCTTCAGCAGAAAAATGTGGAGCACCTAGCAAGAACTCCAGAAAGTTGAAAAAGACATAAATGGAAGTAAACCCTGCTAGTAGAGCTTAATAGTTAAGGCATAATTCAGACAACATTAAGAATTTTATTCAGTCATTGACAGTTCGTATGGACTTAACATATCAAAAGCTTTTATGAATATTTTCTATTTTTTACTGCTATCACTCTGTATATTTGCATTTATTGTTTTTCTTGCTTGTAATTGGAGTGCTAATTTTAAAATTTTGTACTTTAGATTAATATTATTAATAGAATTAAAAATTACTGTCAGTTATTGAAAATTATGAAATTTTATTAAGTATTTATTTTGAAATATACTTTTGTAATTGTATTGGAAAGACCACTATGATTAAATAAAACCTTTTCAATATTTTAAATAGTAATATTCTAAAAAGAGTACATTGAAGGGATTATAAATAAGTGCATAATTTTATTCATTTTTTCATTCAAATGTTTTTAATAACACTGGTTTTTTCTCTATTAGAAGTTTTGTTTTTGATAAAAACGTTCTTAGTTCTCTATATTTTACTCATGCTAGGGAAAATAATTACGTTATTAATTGCGATAAGGATTTAAACACTGTGACATTTGATTTACATAAAATAATTGTGTAAATAACTGCATATATTGACACATATTTTATCATTACAGATGATAAAGCATATTGTTTGAAATCCTTATTAATACTGTTTTAATGGTACATTATTTTGGTACTTTTTCGTTGAAAATCCATACTTCCCATTTTGAGTCCTAAATTGGTATACTTCAGTTTATATCTTTGAAGAGAGCTTTCAGAAAAATGTCAAGTATTTAACCAATCTCCACGGTTTTCTTATGATTGCTTATTTTAATACTTTTGAGATAGTATACAAAGAATGATTACCAAGAAAATGTTTTTCATATTTTGTGTAATTCTAGTAGAAGTGATGTTAATATGAATTTTTACTGAAGCAGTATGATTTGAGTTATTGAGCAAGTTGTTATTAATTAAATGTAAATATAGTAAATAATGTAAATAAAGTAACATTTCTTCTCACAAACTAATAAAGATCCTTTTTCCTTAAAGTAGAATAAATAATAGTACTTCACAAGTACTTTTTTTCTCATCTGTAATAAATAATAGTATTACTTGTATAGCATTTTCCCTAGTGTATAAATGGTATACTTTATATAATAAGCTGGATGGATTGGACGTCTTTTGTATCCGATTCATTGATCGAGTAAACAGATCTCCTTTTCCGGCGACATCTTATTACTCTTAATAGAAGTTACACTTACTTTAGAAAATTCTGTTCAATTTTTTAATAATTTTGTTCTTTTTATTAGCTATGTGTGGTCGGCATAATTGTCTTCGTGTGCTCCCAACGGCCACCCAGGTACTCTCTGAGGTATTGCTACCACCGATTGAAAACCGTTGCTCTATTGCATTGTTAATGCATAAAAAGGAAGAGGGGAACCTCTCATATATTTAAACATCAAAGGAGTGAACTCAAATAAAGATGATTTGTATAGAGTTATAACTCCACACAACTATGTGTCGAAAGAAACAGCAAGCAAATATACTTATTACATTACATTGTTTGTTTTTTATTAGTGTTTAAGTTAAATATTGTTTCAGACTGCAACAAAGATTCAAATTCAGAATGTAAATTGCTTTTGAAGATACCGCTTGCTAAGAAATTTTCTCCATACTTAATTACAATATCCTATTTTGGGTACTTGATTTTCTATTCTTTGTGCTCTAATTCATTCTTACAGTACTTCATACAAAACAAAACAAAAATATTTTTCTTCGATATTCTAATTTTTCCAGGAAAGAAATCAATGTTGAAATCATCAAAAGAACAATTATTCTCATTTCAGTATACATAAAATAAGATTTGTCTTTTTTTATTGCCTATGAAATTATCTTAGATTGCATCATTCTTGAAAATAGTTGCTTTTAAATGAACGTGCTTCCGAACAATATTTACATGAATAATGAAAGATTTTGCAGCGAGAGATATTTTTTGGGAAGGTATAATTTGTAAAAATCCATTAAAGTGACGTTATGAAACTTTTCTTTTAAGTTGAATCTCAGATTGCAATTGTATACATACCATTTGAAAGTTTGCATGCAGCATATCTATATCGTCTGTAAATGGAGTCACAAAAATAAATATAAAATATTTCTTTATTCTTTGGAATATCCTAGAATCAATTTTGAAATTAAAAGCCTCTTTTGAGTCAGATCCGCTCAAGGGAATGGACTTAACTTTTGCAATGGACAAAAAGACCTTTTTGGCACAGTAGCTCTCGAATTAATTATTAATTTTATGGAGTTATATTTTCTTGCAGTAGGTATTGATATTTTTCTTTCGCTCAGCACTCCCTTCTCGGGTCGCATTGATAGATACACGGTTCCGCATGCGAGCCGCAAGATAGACACCTTGATTTAAAGTAAAAAATTAATATTTAGTGCAAGGGATGAGGGGAGAAGAGAACCATCGGGAAGAGAGAATCAAAATGTAAAACACCGATCTTGAAAAACGTACACCGGTGAAAAAAAATTCCCCCGAAAGAGCTCACGGAACTGAATGAAACTTTAAGAACGGTTCCTGAGACGAGGTAAGATGGGATCAGAAGAACGATGGAGGAAAAAAATTCTTAAAGAACTAGATCTAATGGCAGCAGGTCTTCAAAGCACAGAGGTCCGATGTAAGCGAGGTTACACTTCTCTTCATTATTGAACTCTCGCGCCGTATCTTAATCGAATATATAACTTAATAAACAATGAACTCCAATTGAAGACACGCAAGAACAAAATAAAATACTTTATTTATAATTACTCGGGTATATATATAGATAAAGTCGCTCTCTCTCAAATCCTAAATTAACTCAACAATCCTAGATTATGACTTAAATATGAAATCTTAATTTACCAAATCATTCGTTCGGAATTCAACAATTCTCACAAACAGTAACTTCGTAGCTTAATACCTCAACTATGATTCTCTTCAATACACAAAACTAATTAAGTCACTCTAATCCAAATTATAAATCACAATCAGCAAATCGTTAACTTTTATATGCGATAATAGTATTTTTAATCATATTTAAGATTTTTACCCTTTATTTTTCACTTGTTTTTTACCAATCTGTTTTTATCGGACTTATTATCTTTATTTTATTTGGTAAAAAATATTTATAACTTGTGGTTTTATAAACAAATATTTGGAGCAGCATTGCTAGATTTGGTTCTTGCGCCATTAATATATAATCAATCAATAAATAAATGTTTCTACATTTTCTTAAAGAAATTAAGTGCACAATAGAAAAGGAGCAAAAATTTCTGTATCTAAAGCATGAGAACCAAACCACCACAATTATAAGCATGCATTCTCTAGAATTCCGAACTACTATTCTCATTCAAGTGGCTGAGATAGAACAGTGGTCTTAAGACTGAGCCCATGCCCTATGATACTTTAGCCGAGTCATGAGTTTTGAGTCCTGCTTTTGGGGCTTTATACTTTACGAATTAATTATAATCATTAACCCTAAACTAATAACTTGTTTTAAAATTGCACTTAATATAGCTAGTAAGATTTTTCAGGCCCTTTTTTATTACCCCTTCATTTCTGAAACTCATAGCTCCCTGTACCTTGTTAATAAGCCTTTTCTTTTGTTTCTCTGTAAATAAATGTATTGATATGCTCCTGTAAATATGTTTTAATGGGTCTTATGTTTGCTCTAGTTTAATTTAAAAAAACTATTTTGTTCATTACATGTTTATCACTTAATTTATTTACTCAATGTCTCAACTGTTTCTGTGAAATTTAGAAACAACAACACACCCACACACAGATTTTCTGCGGTTGAACCTTTCTTATGCTTGGTTAAAGAGTATAAGAGTATAGAGATTATACTTTTCAAGCTCTCTTCACTTCTAATATTTTTCAACGTTAATTTTTATAACTTTAAATTTTAATATTCATTTTAAATGTTAATAGTTGATTACGACTTTTTCTTATTTAATAATGATGAATTGATATATTCTGTTGAAAAGAATTAGGAATGGAATAACCTATACTTCATTGCACCTTCACAATTATTGTTTTTACATCATGTCTTCGTCTCTTAATAATCGTAAAGAATTGTCTTGTCCTGATGCACTTCAAGTAGTCAAACTTTACTTGGTTATTTTTCTTAAAAAGTACTTAGATGTTAAATCGGTATAAGTACAAATACGTTCCTACCTTTAGCGCGATTTTAAAAAACGAAAATTGTCAAATAGGGGAACTTGTATGGAGTAACATAGACACTAGGAACTCCACAAAAAATTTTGAATAAAAAAATATTTTAGTATTTTTTTTTTTTTTTTTTTTTGCTGTGGAATCTTTAGTTTCAGGCTTGTTAATAGTTATTATAGTCATTAAATAAGCCTCTTGAAGACTATTTCATCCATTAAGTGGACTGTGCACTCTCCTACCCATGTATTCAGCTAATTAAGAATCAAACTTTCCTTGCAAATGGTTAGTGTGGTTTTCCAGAAAGCGCTTAAATGTCGACCAAGAACCTTCGATGAAGTTAGTACACTCACCCTCTAAGGATCCTTAAATATCAAATTGTAGTTAACTTAAAGATGATCATATCCTTCGTCCGAGACGCAGTCATCCGATTTCTTATAGTCTGAAGTAATCGTTGAGAAAGATCGTAGTAAGACCCACTCACAAATAACTTCCAAAAGAGCCTGCTTCGTACACCTTTCAACCACTCTTGCAAAGTATTCGTTCGTACCTCTCTTCAAACCTCTAAATATCCATTTTTCTTTTACAGGTTTTTTTATTTTGAGCAGTGATAATTTGAAGTAATTCATCCACATTTAATGGCCCAGTTGATAATAGCATGCTTTCTTTGAATTGCATGAAAGGGAAAAAGAATTTGTTCGTGCTTTCGCTGACTTCAGACATTTTAAGATACAGAGAGAACTAGTATCAATGAAAAGAAAAAGATATTAAGATGCAAAGAGCGCTAGAATAAAGTAACATCCGAATAAATTAACCGGCAACAGTGTCAAAGTTAATTCATACAACTCCCTGCGATTGGTCCAAAAACTATTGCACACGCATATTTAACACTTTTTTCGAATTTAGTAATTAGCCCTATTACAATGATAAGACAGCTTGACTAGATTTTCAGAGTCAACCATATTTAAGAAGAAAATATAGTACTACCACATGTGGCGATTCATCTCTAAAAAGTATTTTGTCTCCAAGGCGTAAGGCCCTCAACTACACTCTAACTGGTAATCTTTAAAATCCTTTATGCAAGACTTCATCTTCATTATATAAACATGGCCATATGAGCCTAGGAATCATTATCGTGATCTCGCAGCCGGTGAAATTTTCGTTGAGTATTGGGCTCGAGTACGGATGTCTCTAAAGCAAGGGTCACCATATTTTTTGACCATCGGCCCCCCCCCCCAAAAAAAAAATTATAATTCTCTTATAGACCCTCTCTATAAAAAGGATGAAAAAAACTAACTTTTTTGTTGAATAAATTAAATCACTTAAGAAAAAACAAAGTTTTTATTTTAACAAAATCAAATTTTCACATAAATCAATGAGAAGGATGTGCTTGATGACTCTTGACTAGATTAGTAATATTTGGTTCGATATATATACATTTGTTAATTTCAGTCTTAATTCACCTCTAAGCTCCATATTCAATATATTTCTCTTTCTTAAAATAGAATTAACAAGACTGAAGCTAAATTCAACCATATATGAGCTTGGGAAAGCAATTAAAAAGGGAAATGCCATATAACAAGTTTTGGATATTTTTGCGGAATATTTATATTCGTATAAAATTCACTCTCTGTTAAATTATTAAGAAGTATCTTTACTTTAAAGTCAACTAATAATTCAATGACTTCATCTTGCAAAGGACTGTCGATATTTTTAACGTGAGCAGAAAGTGGCACGATATTATATTCTAGGATATATATATTTTTAATATCACCAAAACTCAATTTCAAATCATCGCTTAATTTTTGGAGATGATTTGCATGCAATTCCAATTCTATGTCGGTTATATCCAATTGTCGTAAATCTCAAAAATATTAAAAATCTTCTGGTGACAACGAAAACAAACAGGTTTAATTTAACTTGAAAGCTTAAAAATAATTGTCCGTGCTTGAGTTAATGTTATATCTGTTCCTTGGAAACGTGTTTGAATGTAACATCTGCGATTTTTTTTTTTTTTTCCAATTCATGATTTAAGATTGGATTAATTTCTAAAAGAAATTCTGTAACTGTTTCAAACAATTCAACAAGTCTTTGTAGACAGGAACCTCTTGATAACCATCGTATTTCGGTGTGTAATATTAATAGGGGTTTGATAGTTCATTATTATCCTCCCAAAGCTTAGCAAACAATCTCGATTTAAGAGGCTGTGCTCTAATTTGATTAATTGATTTAATACACAACTGTAATGTATTATGAAGATTATAACTGAGATCTTTTGCTCTTAGATGAGTCCTTTGTAAGACATGATGAATGGCGCGTATACCACACTTTTACACGCATACGTACTTTTTCCTTAAGTAAAGTTGCAAACCATCGGTAGCGGCCTAACATAGCAGGCGTCCCGTCTGCAGTTAGTCTTTAGTTATATTTATTTAAATTTCATGCTTGTTCAAGAATTTTTTCAAGCACTAATATATTACAGTTCCTTTTGTGTCAGTTTCAAGATATTTAGCAAATAAAAATTCGTCAATAATCTGACATTTTATTTTGCTAAAATATCTTACTTAAGCCATGAAAAGAGAAAAACATTCAAAAGTGGCTTCATCAAGTTGGGTAGAAAACTTGCAATTTCTCAGTTCAAAACCGCAATATTTTCCATATCTTCGCTCATTTGATCGATTCGCACTCATTGGTAGGCTTCTTAAAACAATCATAGGATCTTTTTAGTTACAGTTTAAATATCTTTATTAACAGGTATAATTATTTCTCCTGTGGTTGAATAAGGTTTTCCTTTTTTTTTTTTTTTTTTTTTTTGCATTATTGAGAGAAGTATTCTCCGAACATATTAACCCAACTTCATTATCAATTTTATTTGAGGGTTTAATAAATTGTTTTAAGGTTAGTCGAGTCACATATGCTTCTTGAAACTTTTTAAATATTCCAAATTTTGTTTATTTTTTATCCAAATTCATTCTCTCAAGGCGAGCTTTTAATTTGGCCGATTTCATGGCATCATTACTAAAAAATTTTCACAAAGAAGGCACAAGAGTTCTTTTTTCATTCATTGGTGAAGGTATAAAATCAAATTTTAAATATTCCACAGTATATTGTCGACATTTTTGTTCAAAAGTCAACGCTGTCATAGTGGTATTAGCAGAATCGTAATAAAACAATTATTATACAACCAAAAGAATCTTCCTCCACGAAAAAAAACCCACAGGTTTTAAAGTGCTGCTGATGAAGAACAATGAATGAATAGATGTCGTCACTCTCTAGAGTCGAAGCCTAAATGCAAAAGGGAAGGTAACAGAACGATAATGTGTTGTAGACTGATTGGGCCATCTTGTAGCAAAATTGAGCAAAAATCATTTCTCATAAGTCTGACAGTGAGTAACACATCGCGAAACACGCATTTCTTAAACAGTTAAAAAAGAAAAAGAATTATTTTAAAAATATATGCAGGAATAAGAAATTAATCATTATAAAAACTTTACTTACTATACTGTAATTTCAAATGGTGTTCCAAACGAAAATTATATATACGGCGTTGCTGACAGTAAATTTTCGATGGAATAGCATTAGTATTCATTTATCGACCCTGTATTGACCCCTCCAGATCAGATCAACCCCTAATTATACTATATCGTCCCCGGGGGTTCGTGTAAATCACTTCGCTGACCCCTCTCTAAAGACTAGTAGTGTAGTAGAGCTTATGCGCATTAAAACTATCGAGAGTACAAATCCTGCCGTTGCTATGATAGGGAAGTTTATAAACAGGGTGCTAGCTGAGGTATTGGCCTCCTCATCTGACCATGGTGTAAAATTACAAAATCATTTTTTTTTTAGATCTAGAGAAGGGAAAAAACAGACAGCCTCACACATGTAATGCAAGAAATAAAATTACTTAATAATAATAACATCTATTGTTAAGTTAAAGAAGATGTGAATGTATGAAAGTTAATTGTTTTCTACTACTACTAAAATTAGATGGCAATCTCGCTGGCGCTCGATTGCCGCTTCTGCTCTGTGTATCATATGGTAAAAATTTAACAAGAACAATTAGAGATTTAAGAGTTTGAATTTAAGAAATAAAAGTTAAAAAAAGAAAAGGAAAAAAAGGGGGGGTGTAAATTAGAAATTGAGATAATTGAGTCTAAGCTATGGGGACTTGGTATAAATGTTTACAGTAAATCTGCAACCATTTCCACAACCTCCACAGGTGTGTGTGTGGGGGGGGTAAGTGATGTTATCGGCTATCAGCGAACTTTTGTCAGCAAAGATTTAGCACTTATTGATAAAATGAAAATATACTGCGGTTTGAGAGGTTGGGACCATTTCATAGTTTTATTAGCGAAATTTTGTTTTAGGTTTACTTCTGTAAACATTGTTTGTGCTCTGGTCAAAGGATTTTGGGGATTTTCTATAGTTAGAAAGGTATTTCGAGAAAGTTTAATGATGAAATTCTCAATTTTTTCTATTTTCAAGTCATTGTGGATGACAGAGTTCCTGATGTACCATGGAGCGTTTATCATAATTCGAAGAATTTTGTTTTGTAGGGTTTGAATATGTTTCAGATTTAATTGTTTTCGAAAATAAAAGTGTGCAATAACTAATTTTAAATCTACCATTGAACTGTGCTTCCTGAAGCATTCAATAAATAAACAAATAATTTGTTTGTAAACTTGTGGCAACATTATATACAGAATAGTTTCGGTATTTGACTTGTTTGCAATTCTAATCATGTGAATGATTGTAAACATCTACGTGAGCTTTTGCATTCTTATCGGTTGAACTATAGAATCTAAATGTTCTTTCAGTGATAATATATAAAGAGGGAGTTTCTATCCTTTGGGTTGACCAGAGTTGTCAAAGTTTTGTTTGAATGTGCTTTAATTCCCATGACATTGATAAACAATAATGAAGTATTTTAATGCACTTTTATTTCTCATTGTATTTTATACGAAAACGGTATGTATGAAACATTAATTTTTAATTCTTTTATTTCTTTTTTTCGATTGAGATCGTGTCGTAAACAATTAATAATCATAATTTATGTATTCTATATATTGCGAGGAAAATTTCAGTTTCAGTAAGGTTTACTTTTCAATTCTTTACTTTTAGCTATATAACTACAGTGATATTATATATATATATATATATATATATAAAATATATTATATATATATATATATATATATATGTATAAAATATATTATATTATATATATAATATATATAGCAATAATACATTTAATATTTTTTATTTCTTTATTGAAATCTGTACTCTAAAAGTTATAGAGTTGTAAAGTAGTTTCATAAATCTTTAAATGAAAATTTATGGCATATTTATTGACTTGTAAATATCAAATTTAATTTGATTTATTTTTCTCATATTAAAGAATATATTAAAAGATGTCCATGCTTATTAAACTTTTTTTTGTTTCATTTGATAGCTGTATGATTTATTATATATTTCTTTTTATTAGGTTTTTCCTAGATCATTTACTGTAGACTATGAAAATGACACTTTTTTGAAAGATGGAAAACCATTTCGTTATATGTCAGGGTCAATTCATTATTTTCGAGTACCTTCTCAGTTTTGGTATGATAGAATATATAAAATGAAAATGGCTGGTCTGAATGCCATACAGACGTAAGTGTTCATCAAAAGCATTCATATATTTAAAGTTTTGTAATTGTTTGTATCATGTAAGGTGTTTTACAACTTTTTATTTCTTGTTCTAAGTTTTTAGAGTTTTTAATATTCATAAAATGATGTTTCCTGGAATTTATATTTTATGTGGTAGAGAATTTTGACTCTCTTCTGTTTATTTAATTTTAATGGATTCTTTTTATTTTTGGTCACTTACATAAAGTTAAGACTCAAAATGTAAGATAGGTGTTAACTCTTCATACTTTTTCACTTTTATTGTACTGATTAACTATACCTGTACATATTATGAAACAGACGTGTAACCACAGTCAGTGCAAAATAGGATTAGGGCTTCATTAATAAAGTAATTTTTTTCCCTTGATTATCTGAAGACTATGATACAGTTTTACATTTATTTGATTTATATTTGAAAAAAAAATTTAAGCGGTAAAATTAGATTTTATTTATACATTATATTTTCTTTTGCTTACTTATATTTTTAGAAGTATGCATTGTTTGAAATTTTGTAATTGTTTGTGTATTTTTGTGAAATGTTGTTAATACATACTATGTACATCTTTTATGTCATGAATATATTTTAGTAATCTTAAAGCAAGTAATTTACATATTTCTAAGTAGATATTGTCATAATTAGGTATGTGGAATGGAATCACCATGAACCTGAACCTGGTGTATATAATTTTGATGGTGATTACAATTTGCCTAAGTTTTTACAAACTGCTCATGACCTAGGTATGCTTGTTATTTTAAGAGCTGGACCTTTCATTGATGCTGAACGAGATATGGTGAGATATAATTCATTTTAATGGTGGGCTCGTTGGATTTGAAATTTTTGCATGAATAAACACAATTTAGCTAATTAATTATTTTTGTGGGGAATTTTGATTAGAATTTACATATATATATACTAGATCTATATGGCCTTAGCTATAATAATAAATTTATGCTAGATATGTGTGGCATTTGTATTTTTAAATAATCTGTGAAAAGAATTAGATTTGCTGAAATTATGTTATATATTCATTAAATGTTAAAAGAGGTCTCAATTTAAGTTTGTCATGGTTATCAACATAATTTGTCTCATATTTACATGAAATTTCCAGACTTTTACATTGAATAAAAGGGATGTTATGATTAATATTAAGAGTATTAAGAATTCTTCTTTATATTTTTCAAATTATTTTATTTTTGAAGTTCATTTCAGAAAACTAGTTATAGTCTTTAAAAATTCTTGTATGAAATCTTGTAGTATTAATTTATCGATAATATTAGGTAAGAAAAATATTTTATTCTAATATTGGATGTTAATTTATAATTTATTTATAAGGTTATCATAATTCTCCTATTTAATGATAATATTTTTGTTTATACAGGGAGGGCTCCCTTACTGGCTTTTAAAAGTTGATCCTGATATGAAATTAAGAACATTTGACTCAAGTAAGATTTTCTCTTTAAAAAAATGTTGGTCCCTACTTGTTATAATAAACGTGACAAATGTTAAGAAATTTACCGCCACTGATGTGTTGGCAGACTTCTTCAGAAGCCACACTAAAAACAAAGCATGTAACTGATAATAGTTGGTTAACATCCCAGAACATCGGTGCCTTGCAAAGTGGCTCCGTTCTTTTGTACCATTGCGTTGTTGGCACTGAATGTGTTAAAAAAGCCTTGGCAAAATTATCTTGATATTTCATTGGAATTCAATGATTGCACACATACTTGTTGTTCTACACATTTATTCAATATATATATTGTCAAATAATAACAAAAAAGGGAAACTTCTTTTTTTCTTTTTTTTTTTTGTAATAATTGTAATAAGTATGAAATGGTGACATAAAGTGAAAGATTAATAAATCATGGGACATTACTGATAATAAAGTTTTGTTACATTTTAAATTCCTAAAAACTGTTAAATTTAATTTTCATTAAAGAAGTTACACTTGATTTCACCATTTAGATGAATAATTAAATGTCCTTTCATGTATATGTAAAAATTTACATTACAGTAAATTTTTTTAAGAAAAGAAGTTATTGATCAGGAAAGATTAAAAATCATTTTTAAATTTATTCCTCCTTTTATCTGTTATTATTACTAAACTAACCTATGTTCTAACCTAACCTTACTAACTAACTTAACAACTGTTACTAATATTATATATACTTACCCTTACTACTTACAATTAACTTGCAGTCAATCCGTTTAAAAGTAATAAATTTGATATATGTCAACATCTTAATGACTACTGTTTAGAAAAAAGATACTGTACTAATCTAGATTAATTGAAAAATTTCAAATTTAAAACAAAAAAGCTTAGAAAAAAAATTACTTTTTAAAAAATGACATCTTTAAAAATGGTAAGAAAAAGACTCAAAAATATATTAAAATTTAATTGTTGTAATTAATCAAATGATTACACAATGTTAGGGGTATCCAATTACATTTCAGATCTGCTACAATTATGTTTCCCATGTAGCAACTCTTTCAAATGACTTTTGCTATGGCTGATTAACTCCTACGAGAGAAAAAAAAATCAAGTTGTCCACTTTTTTTTAACCAAGCATTTCTGAATTTCTTTTCATTACTGATATACTTAGTTTTCATTAACTTTTTGAAGTGACTGTTTTAAAAGTAGCACATTTTAGCAAGTGAATTTAGATTTAAATAAAATTTTGAACATTGAAACATTTGAAATTTTGAACTTATAAACTACTTGCTTTTAAATCTTATTTATTGTTTCAACTCTTAGTATATTTAATAAGTACCATTAAATTTGTGCCTATTTATTTCAAAAACATAAGCATAAATTATTACTTTATTTTTATTGTTAAGTCTTCTAGTATATAATAATATCTAAATATATTCAAATTCATTGAATAAATATGATTATAAGAAAATTTCTATATTTTTCTTTTGTTATTATAAGTAACATACCAAATTAATGTTTAATATGGAAAAAAGTTTCAGAGCAGTAAATAACATCAAAGTATTTATAAAAATTCACATTAATAAGAATTATGGATTTTTTTTATGTTGTCTGAAGTAAATATTTAGCTAAAAGAATAAATTTATTCCTAAAAGAAAAATAATAAAACTCCTTTTTTAGTTGTATAATTTTTGTTCTGTTAGTTAAATTGTCAAATATCTCAATAAAAAATGTTGTATTTCATGTTCTTTATTATATTTGATTGACTTAAATGAGAATGATAATTTCATTTGTATTCTCTAGTAATAGTGTTTCATATCTGGCAAATCGTTCATTTGTAAAAAATCCTGTGCTGAATTATTTTATTAAATAGCAGGGAGGCTCTTATGCTGAAAATTTGATTCTGTCATTCTGATATTTTACATGATTTTCCATAAAGCATATGTGTTCATAGCTATTTTTAATTGTTAGTATGCTTAGTTATAATCTTAATCCCAAAGAGCATAGGTGAAATTTTTTTTTTAGGGAAGGAACATATAGAATTCTACAGTATTCCAAATACTGATATTTGAAAATATTAGAGAAATATTCTACAACTTTTCAAAACTTGCATGCATGTCTCTAAAAATACAGGTGACTTTTTCAATGAAGGACATACAAAGTGTCTTAGTATCTTGTAATAATTAACACCTGTTCTAGCAATTTGAAAATAAAAATTTTCATTGAATAATGCATGAAAACTTTGATTTAACGAGCTACTATCTAACATTCCTATGTATTATATGGTTATTTATTTAAAATATTAATTATAAGAATTAATAATCTTTAAAATAAGTTCTTTTCAATTGCTGTAGATACATTTTTATACCTCAAAATTTGTGTGCTATTCTGATGGGAAGAAGAGGAAAAAAATGTTTAGAACAATAATCTTTGTTATTAAAATAATCTTTTGGTTATTTCATGAATTGCTCTAGAGAAAAGAACTTTATCCTAAAGATACTTTTATACCCTTTTTTTAGAGTTATGTTTGGGATCCTTTCAAATCACTCCTGATTATCTAAGGGTATATCTTCCATTATTTGAAAATCTCTCATGAAATTGTTAAATCTTCACCAATTTTTGAAACAATGAATGTAAATTAGTATCCAACAGTTTTTAAAATGTTTTGTGGCAATTATTATAAAAGGAATACAATTTGTTAAAATAAAGTAAGTTTTGTAGATGAAATAATTAATTATAGATTACTGATATAGATAATGCATACAATATTATACTAATTGAGAAATATCATCTCAAGTTTGCATTTTTTGGATTTTATTTTAACTTATGTAATTTATTTCCAGCTTATATAAAGTATGTTGATAGATGGTTCAATGTGTTGCTTCCTATTATCGAGCCATTCTTGTATAATAATGGGGGTCCAATTATAACTGTTCAGGTGATTTAAAAAATTTCTATTTAAATGTTTGCTAATTATAAAGTTAAAAAATGTATTTAATAAAATAAAGTTTGAAGCTTAAATTAATCATTTTAGTTTTTAAATATTCTTTTAATAATGTGAGACATTTTACTTTTTGCTGTATCTAAAATCCTTTGTATACATTTATGTGCAACTTAAATCATTTTTAATAAAGATCACTTAAAGTTAATGTGCAAACTACATTTTTGAAACATTTACTGTCGTTATTTTTCTAAGATTACTCTGATTATTTTCTTTTAAATAAAAATGTATGTTTTATCCTTGCATTTTATTATACTAAGCATTTGCTGTCTTAAACATATGAAAAATTCTGAATTCTACTAACAGAATTCCATTTCCTTTTTTTTTTCTTTCAATCAGATTTTTTTTGAGTGAGATACATTAAATTTTAATTTCTAGATTGAAAATGAATATGGAAGTATTGGATGTGATGCTGAATATAAATCTCATTTACGGAAGCTGTTCAAAAAAGTCCTGAAAAATAATGTAGTATTATTTACTACTGATGGATCTGCTAGTAGTCTTCTTTCTTGTGGAAAAACAGATGAAGTTCTTTCAACTATTGATTTTGGATCAGGTATTTTTTTCCTCCCTTTGCATCATACATAAAGCATTTTGATGTGATCTGGTGACATCAAAAAAGTTATTACGAAAGTAAATAGTAATGTAAAAAACTTGTAATTTAAACTGTTCATGTTGTTTTATTCATTCAAAAAATGGTATCTAATATTAATTTAAAATATTAAAGTTAAAGTCTGTTCAGGCCTAAGAAGTCCCATCAGGTAGTGCCTATTTCAGTTTCTGTAGTTTGGGGGCCTGGTATGCTAAGTACTGGCTAGTGTCCAGACCAAGTGACCAACTCAATGCTGAACCTCCAGTTAACACCCCAACTTATCTTGGAACTTCTCAAAGGAATGAAGGGCTAAATTGATCTATAACCAGCTATCCAAGCTGAAGTCACCAAGAATCGAACTTGGGTTGGTGATGCTTGCAATTAGACATTCTAACCACTACAAACACTGTGGCCTCAGTTTTAAATATATTTGCACTATTATTGATACCACACTGCAATTTTTTTTACTGAGTAGAATCTTGTAACATTAAATTGACAAAAAGCTATAAAATTATACATAGATATATATTTGTTTCAACTTTAATAATTTTTAAATAATTACAATCACAATTATTTTCAAATTAACATATAATATATTTGATGAACATCTGTTTATGAAATAAAATTTGTTAAAATTTAGAATAAATAAAAATATAAAATGTAGTTGATAACTTTTGCAAATTTAGTTGGTCATTTTTTTAAAAAAAAATTCATTGTTATTATCTGTACATTTTATCACATAATAAAATAATTAGTAATGATTAATTTTAATTTTTATCTATATAAATTTTATTTTGGCTATATTTATTTCATGTAGCTTTTTATGACATAATTAGTTCATTTTAATTCTTTCTTTTAAATATTGGAAGAATAAGAAGGAAATTTTCAGGAGAAACATGGAATATTGAATTTAATCTTTTCCTTTGCATAGCTAAATTTACCTTTATATTCATTTATTATCAGATAAACTTTATGCAAAACTTTTGTATTTTTTATCACCTTAAAAATTAATACCTGAATTAGGCTAAAATAAAAAAAAAATATTTGTCACAAAAAACAATAACTTTAGTTCTGAATGATTGGGTTTAGGTAAGTCTCATTCATGTATCCTTGATCTATAGAAGGAAAAAAAATTCAAGTTTATTCTGTGATTCTAGATGTACATATATATATATATATATATATATTCGTTTCTTTTGCAGCCTTTGTAATAATTGTAAATTTTATGTGTAATTTAAGCATATTGAATTGAAAGAAATTTTACCTAACTTTAATGTCTTAATTTTTCTGGAATAAATTTTAAAAACATTTTATACAGATTCGTAATATAATAGACATTTTAATAATGCTTAAAGCTCTCTTTTTCTCTCTCTGACTCTTTCTTTTTGTATGTGCAAATAGGAATTTTTTTTTTATTCTTACTGAATTTAATAAAGTTCAGAAATAATATATAAATGAGAGATAATATTAAATAACTCTTATTCTGATATGCTTTTTAAGATGTTATAATAAAGAAGAAACATAATTCATGATTACTTTTAAGTCCTTATTGAATAATTATATGATGTAGATGAAATACATTGCAGGATCTAATGTTACTTACAATTTTGAGATGTTACGCTGGACTCAAGCATCTGGACCTTTAGTTAACTCTGAATTTTATCCTGGCTGGTTGGATCATTGGGGTCAACCACATGCAAATGTTAATTCTAGTAGTATTGTATCAACATTGACAGACATGTTAAAGGCAAATGCATCTGTAAATGTGTAAGCAAAAAAATTCATTATTTTGATACCTCAAAATTTTTAAAGAATAGAAAAATTTATCATTTGTGTTTTGTTTAAAACTAGTGTTGACAATTATAAAAGTTGTAATTTTCTTTTAATTTCTGAAATGTTTTTTGTACTTTTGTTGATTTTTTTCATATTTATATTGATGTTTGTGTGTGTAAGAGGGAAAGACTTTTATTGTGCTTTATTTCAATGTATTGTACGTAACTGTTTATTAGATTTTTGATTTGTTCCTATTTTAGCCACAACCTTTGGTAACTAAAAAAATACCTGAAATCATGTCATTTTCTGACAGTCCTTTTCAGCTTCCCTCCTTTTTAGTCCATTTGAAAAATCTGCTATTGACACACTTTTTTTTTTTCATTGCCAAGTGAGGAGTTGTACCTATTTTACATATTTTTTCTTATATTAATGTCCTGTTTATGGAAATTGTATGTATATAGTATAATTGCTATTTATGCTCTATAACATAAACACTAATATTTGTATTTATAATTACATTTTATGAATGTTTTCAAAAGTTCCTATTTATTGTTATAACTAATTTGTAAATTATGTATATTAATCCCAATAGTCATTGGCTATTATTTATCTACAAGTGCAAATAATTATAGAATGTTTTTGTATTTAAAAAGTTCTCTTTGGATGTATTATTTGCTTCATTTGCTGTAAATAAAGCAAATTGACTTTTTTATTAATTTTCATTTATTCCTTTTTCATATTATGTTGATTCTTTTGAAGTATTCTGTGTACTTATCATTTTCTTTTAAGAAATTTTTGAGGGGAACAAATTGTAAATTTTTGTTAAATTTCTGTTTTCTGACAATTGCATTTAAAAATATTTTTAACTGCCAGTTTCAAAATTTCATAAAATATTGTTTTATATTTAGATATATGTTCCATGGTGGAACTTCTTTTGGATTTACTGCTGGTGAGAATATTTCAGTATACTTTCTTCTTTTATGCATACTTATTTAGCTCTAATAAGGTTCATCTTTATTATCTTGATCATAATTAACAATGTTTCGTTTATCTATAGTTATTACAATAATCCTATAAAATTCATTTAATTTTTTAACTGAATTGTGACTTTTCATTTATATATGCATTAGCATAATTATAACATTGTTTAATATGTATTTGACTTTTATCCAATTCTGAATTTAATATTCTGAAGATAACAGTTTAAAAATTACTTTAAATGTTTACATATGTTTAGACATTAGATATAAAGAACATTTAAATTAATGAAATTTTTAATTTGATATTTTTTAAAAATAATTTTAAATACATTATTCATAAATGATGGTATATCTTAAAGCTATTTATCTGAGTGCCTGAAAATAACAAATA
The DNA here is from genome assembly GCA_019974015.1 of Nephila pilipes. Classification (NCBI taxonomy): domain Eukaryota; kingdom Metazoa; phylum Arthropoda; class Arachnida; order Araneae; family Nephilidae; genus Nephila; species Nephila pilipes. The sequence continues at coordinate 35,883 of BMAW01080759.1, forward strand.
TTTTACATTGATTAATTGATTGGTTTTATTAACGTTGCACTAACAGAAACACAAGGGCTATTGGCAACAGATTTCATAATTTGAAATGAAATGAACTTGGTCAAATGACTAGGATGACACCTGAGCAGGCACCTCACTCTCCTAACTTTCATACCACATTTACAGTAGGACTTTGAGTCTCGAATACTCAGTGGTTAGTGGCACCAAGGCTCTAACCACCAATTCAACAAAAAAATATTTTACAAAATAATCGGTTCTTAAGACTTAATTGCTCAAATTGTTTTATTTGCGTTTTAAGAATTTTTACATACATTTTTTGGGAATAATAAAAATAACAAAGAATTATAAATCTCATTATTTTCATAAAATGTGAAAAAAATGAAGTAAATGTGAAAGAAAAAAAAAAACTTGAAGTAATTCTCAGTCTTAATTGGGAAAAAATTGAAATACAACATTTATATATTTTTTATTACATCAGATATATTAATTTAAAAAAAACTATTCTAAAATGTAAATAATATTTATGTTATTTTAAATGAATTTAGGTTAATTGTACAATCATGACAGTTCTTTTTATCTCTTAGGTTCAAACCTAGGTAGCACATTCCAAGCTTGTCCAACAAGTTATGATTATGATGCTCCTTTAAATGAAGCAGGAGATCCCACTCCAAAATATTATGAAATGCGTAAAGCTATTGGAAAAGTAAAATTTACTTCACTCACTTAGTTTCAAAACTTTTATTGATATATGAAGCAACATATATGTTTCCTATTCTTTTAATCATTACCATTTTATTTTTTTGCATTGTACTGATCATGCATTTTATACCAAATTTATCATTTATTAATATATTTCAGTGCTTGCACATGATTTCACTAAATGCACTCACTCTCCAGTTATTTCTGTATGCCAAAATCAGTATATATACTGCTATAATTATTTCATTGTGGAACATTAAATTGTAACAATACTTAAATAATTATGTTTTTCATAACTAGAATGTAAAATAATTACAGAGCTCAACTGTTGTGGAAAAAGCGATGTGTTTTGTAGGCATAATTTTTTTTTTTTTAAATTCTACTTGTTCATTGAAAAACTGGATGATGAGTTAATAATCATATTACAATGTATATATCTCAAATATTTTGCATACACTGATTTTAAACTAAATTTAAACTTTTTCTTTAATAATTTCATAGCTTTGTTAAAAAAAAAATTTCTTTTTGACAATCAAGGATGATATTAGAAAAATCTGTAATTATAAGCATATTTGAATTTAGCTTTTTAATGTTAAAAAAATGCCTTAAAAATCACTCAAACCCTGTACTAGAGATTGAGATTTTTTGAGGGCTAAAAAAATTTTTTAGAATTGTTTGTTGCATTTGCTGAATACATGTTTTGATATGCCTGAATTGATAGCTTTGTGCGTTCATGTGTAAACAAATTAATTTCAATATTATCCATATTTCTGTTTTAAAAATTGTGTTGTATGTAAAAGATAAAGTACTCCAAAGACTGAATTTTTTAATATGAGGGCTGTTTTTTTTTTCAACCTCCGATCGCACACTATGAAGACCAGGAATGTGGCAGCTGGCTGGTGTGTGCAGTAGGTTACGGCTCATCTCCCCCTATGCACGCTTTGCCATTGCCAAATTCAGTACGTCCTTTCTTGTTGAACTGCAGTCACATAAACATGGCTGTCTCTATTGATTCTCCCGCCAAGTGTGAATTGCGATGTGTTATTCGTTTCTTGCAGGCAGAAGAGAATAATGCAGGGTAATTCATCAAAGAATGGGTCGAGTGTATGGAAACAACTTTATGAGTGATGGTGTTGTTCATGATTGGTGTCAAATATTTAAAGATGGCCAAACTGCTTCCCCAACCCAACGGCTTCTTGAGCAATTTAAATTAGACATTTTCGAACATCCACCATATAGTCCCGACCTAGCGCCAAGTGACTTTCATCTTTTTCCTGAATTGAAGAAGTGGCTTGAGGGAAACAGTCACAACTCATCTCAATTCATTGGCGGCAACATTTTATGAAGAGGGTATTGCAAAGCTTGTTCACAGATATGACAAATGCCTCAATCGTCAAGGTGATTATGTAGAGAAGTAACCTTTGTTGTGCTTTACTTTTGGTAATAAAATTATTTTTTTTATACTCACCCGACTTTTTATTATAGCCAATCGGAGATTGAAAAAAAAACCAGCCCTTGAATTTGAGTATCGGGCTGTCATTAAATATTAGTTTTTGAAGGACAATAACGCCTACGCAAATCAAAGATATATTGGCCGCTGTGTACGGAGACTCTTCACTATCATTTACCATCGTGAAATTTTGAGCTTCTGAATTTAACGTGACTTTACCAGCTTGGGAGACGATGAGCATTCGGGACGCCCCAAAACTGCAACCACTGACGATAACATCGCTAAAGTTAACCAAATGAGGCTAGATGATTCGTCGAATTAAACTGAGAGAGAGATAGTGGAGGCTATGAATATGTCCAAAAAACGTGTTTGTCACATATTGAATCAAGATTTAGGCATGAGAAAGCTGGCCGCGCATTGGGTGCCGCGTTTTCTCATGTTAGACCAAAAAACGTGTTCGAACGGACATTTTCAATGCTCTGTTGCCGCAGTTTAGACACTAAATGAAATTTGGATACATCATTATACACCGATACAAAAATATAGTCAAAACAGTAGACAACAGAGGAGGAATCGGCTCCAAAAAAAAAGCAAAAACTGCTTTTTCGGCTGTGAAAGTGATGGTAACTGTTTTTGGGATAATCATGGAGTTATCTTAATCTATTATCTTTAAACAGGAAGAACCATTGCACGAACATACTTTGCATCATTATTTGACAAGATGAAGGCAGAAATTATGGAAAAACGGCCACATTTGCAGGGAAAAAATTCTCTTTTTCCAAGAAAATGCTCCTCAATGGTTTGTATGACGAAAATCCATGAATTACGGTTTGAACTGCTTAACCACCCTCCTTACTCACCAGATTTAGTCCCAAGCGACTTCTATTTGTCCTCTAATCTAAAAACTGGGCTCTTAGGATAGAGATTTTCGAAAAATGAGGAGGTAATCCACCTTTCTAAGCAATTATTTTGCAGAGAAAGATGCCGAGTACTATTTGGACAGGTTATGGGAGAAATGATTAGACTTATTAGCATATTATGTAGAAATATAAAAATAAATTTAAAGAAAAATGCCTTATATCTTTGTTAGGTGGGAAACTTTTCAGACCACTCTTGTATGTATGTATGTATATATGGTTTGATATTATAATGAAATAATGCTAATAATTTTACATGAAACAGAAAACAATTTTGATTATTGTTTTCTTATTCTAAATGATTATTTTTATGAAAATTTTAAAAATCTTCTTTTGTAATTAAAAAATTCTACTTTGAAAGAATATGTGTTTTTTATTTTTCGCAGTTTTTTCCTTTACCTCCTGGTCCTATACCATTGCCTTCACCCAAAATGGAACTGCCTCCTGTAACTTTGAAAAGAGTAAGTACTTTATACTTTCTATGTAAAACCATGTGGAACATATTTTTCACATTGTCCATCATATCTCATATGTTGGACTTGAGTAAAAAATATTGTGTTCACTTATAAATTCAGTGACTGAGTAGCTCTTAACTATGTTAAGAATTGAATTACATGGAAAATTTTATTTTATGATGAATGAATTTCTTTACATCAAATTACAAAACTCATTTAAAGCTTATATGGGTTTTTTTCCTAAGTTAATAGAATCATATTCATATTTTATCTCATTTCTTTGTTCTGTTTATGTTTAAGTGTTTTCAAATAATTTTGAGAGAATAAATCTATACTTAAAAAATATTGTATTTTTATTATTTTAACAATTCTATATATTTAAATGAATAAAGGAGGAAATCACAAAACCAAATAATCTTAAGTCTATATTTTTAGTTTATTTTACTAAACACAAGATTCTTATTTATTTTTAAGAAACTTCATATTTTGAAAGAATTTTGATATAGATTGAAGAAGTGTTATGAAGTGATCTTATTTTACTCAGTACATAGTATAATTTGGAATTGCTTGAGTTAAACAGATAATTCTGATTTTACAATCTTTATATTTATGGAAGATTGCATCTTGCATTTTAAATAAAAAATAAAGAATTAGCATTGATTTTGTCCAATGAACTAAGCTTAATATGTTAACAAAAATAATTCACATTTGAGCTATTCTCTTTTATGGAAAAAAATAGAAGTGCTATATGTGTTTGATTTCTCAGTTACTTGATATGCAATTTAGGCACAGTACTTTCCTCTACAATCTTATTAAATTTGTTCCAGTTTTAATTTCAGATATTCTATTTATGTAATATGTATCTTATTGAAGGAAAATTAAAGGAACTGCAAAAATTCTCCTAGAAAGATGTTTAATTTAAAATATCAAATATTTCATAATCATTAACTATATAAAATTAGATAGAATTTTTACAATTTTTCAGACAAGAGAAATTAAGTCTAACTTTCACTCTCAATGGTGTCTGCCAAATGACTCTTTAGATCAATTCTTGTTGGTGTCTGTAATATAGAATGCATGGTTAATACATTCAAAAAAAAGGTAAAATGCTTACCTAGCTTTTGAATGCAGAAGACCGGTGGGTTATATATTGGTCTTCCTGCTATAATATACAGTTGTTTCAATAACTGCTATGGAAAAAAGGATTTCCGAATTATTTTTTGTAAATGATATCTTGAAATAAAGCTATTTACATCTTTTATATTTGATACATAAATTTACGTGTAGTTTTATCACACATAAAGATAGCACAACTGATGAGTTTGATAGTTCATTTCAGTCCTGTTGTCTTCTTTTCTCTTCAGACACTGTCTCACTTCCTATGCTCAGTGGCATGGCTGTACCAGAATGGAACAATTATCTTCTTTATCTTTGAAGCAAAAAATATTCCTAACTTTTTGGAATTTCAAGAGTGTAAAGAGACTTCAGATTTGTTAAAGTTGGGCTGTAGGAATAGTGTGAGATGAAAAGAATGTTTAACTATTTATAAAAGTTCTATGTCAAAATGGGATATTTATATGGCAATGGTCAAATGAAAATAATTTAATAAGGTTATCTCAGCAAGGTTGACCTATAAAAGAGGAGAAAGAATGAAAATCTTTACAACTCCTTCCTTTCTCAGAAAAAATTTTCCCTAAAGAAAAGCTGATATGTCCATAATTATTTTGACAAAGAAATTGAAGGAATTGAATTGAATTTGAAAGAATTGAATTGAAAGAAAGATGAGATAACACTTATATAGAAGAAAAACAAGTATTATATTAGAAACAAGTACTTTAATATTTCCTGAATTGTATTTACATGACATTAAACTCTAAAATAAGGTTAGAATTAATTTATGTTAGCAAGTGAGTGTTCTTGTTAGGAAACTTACAACGATTCAACTAATAAGAAAATTGTATATGGTATTTAATAAGAATTAAAAATATCAAAGTAGACAATTGTACATATACAGTATCGGTTATGCCTACTAACCAAATTTTAAGCAGACATGTTCTTTTCAGAATTTCTAACCTAAAATGATACATATACAAAATCATATATATTTTAAATATATTTTTATATAAATTAATCATATATATAAAAATATATTTTATTCAATTGTTAAACCAACTTTTTCATCACTGTATTTCTAATTCAGTAATATTCAAGTGCAATATGGACTCTACATTCAAATCAAATTTCGATGAAATTTGTTCTTTTCAAAATTTCTTATGGGTTGCCTTTTTTTAAGCTAAGACATTGATTTAAATAACACTGTAAAATATGCTTATAACACATATTAAAAACAGGTGTTTCTAAACACAGATAGTTCAAAATATATATCTTAGTATTATACAATAATTTATAGATGTCGTTCATCTACAGCTGAATTATTGAGACTATCTGCATTTTTGTTTCATCTGACTTATGTACAATTTTGAAATTATGTGGCTGCAGCCAAAACCCATCACATTAATCTAGGATTTTGACTAGTTTTTATTTAACCAAATTTTAATGGATTATAATTAATCATGACTAAAAATATATTCTCATTTAAATAATAATGCAATATTATGTAGATGAGGCTATCTCAGCAAACTTCTTTACAGCAAAGACAATAAAAGTACTTTTTTTTTCAGTGGTATTATAGCTTTTTTTTGTATCTAGGAATTTTTTACTTAGTAAAGTATTTTATATTCTTCACCTTGTTTATCTATTTGAGTCGTATTGACTCATAAAATGTAGATATGAATGTTGCATTTCTTACATTTAAAGCATCTGTTTGAACAATAAATTTTGTACTTCCCTGCAATAGCTGCACCCATTAAATTATGAATGCACCAATGTCGCATAGCAAAGAGTGCTATGCAAGTTTGGTGTGAAACTGAAATGTATGAAAATAAATCACACACCAATAAATAAGAAAAACTTATTTGTTTAATACTAATATTTTATGTGTTTATTAATAAATTACATACCAATAAATAATAAAAACTAATGTGTTTAGTAATATTTACACATACAATATTACATATTTAAGAATTGGCTATTTTAAAAAGCAATGTGAAATCGGAAACATTTACGAGCAAGCGATATGTCAATAATATGATCCTGTGCTATTTCTTTAGGACTACAACCTTAGGAACTTACAATCTAACTTCGCAATACATCTTGCTCACTTGGCAATTTATGTCGAGAGCTGCAATTGTAATATGGCGAGTGCTGCTGTAACAGAGAAGTACCATAAATTGTTGTCAAAAATTTTGAATATAGTAAATAGTTTATTGATCAATTTCTTTTTTTTTTTAGTTCCTAAAAGACTATTTCACACTCTGCTGTCTAAATATCTTCACCTTTTTTTTAATTCTTCCCTTAAGTATATTTGTCAATTATGTAAAACATATGGATATATCTAACAAAATACCCATTTAACCGAGAAACATTCTGATCTATGTTTTCATGCAAAGGCTGGGAAATTCTAAATAATTTTGGTTTCTGTGGGGAAATGTGAATGTTGACCACATTGGGGAATTACATTTGAATAGCTTTATGGTTCATTATATTTTTACATTGTGAAGAATCAATTTAATATGTTTTAAATGAGATTCCTATGTATTTGAAAAGACTGCAAAATCATCTGGAGATATTTGATATAGATTTTTTTAGACCTTTTAATAATTCAGATATCAGTTTGCTAAAGGAATATGGAGTATTCTTTAATCAAAAGCTCATTCATAGTGTATATATATATATATATATATATAATGTTTGACAGTTTTACTTAAATGGATTTGCCAATATCTCTTTAAAAATCAAATATTGTAATGAATTTAAATACTGATACCCTATGTACTCATTTTCTACATTTAAGAGGCGAAATTTTTTGTTATAATTATTTCATTCATTTTACAGTATTTGACTCAATGTCTGTAGGATCTTAACCAGATACCTCATTTAAAACCATGATCACATATATTTCAATTCACCTACTTCAATAATTCCAGGTTTTAATATTCATTTATTTTTATTTTTCAAAATTTCGTTCTGTCTGTATGAGATGCAATATGTTTTTGATATAACAAGTTTGTCTCTAAATAATTCAATTTCATGTACCATTAGATCAGTTAAACTTGATTTGTTTGAAAAATACTTAGAAAATAGATTTAGTAATTTGCATAAATGATTAATCTGTGAGTATTCAAGAGTTATGTTTAGTTCATTCTTCCTAGAATGACATCTTAAAAATCATAATTTGTGAAATTTTATTCTTAATTCAGAATTTTTATATCTTCATCAGCATGCATTTTGTGAATTTCATCACTTATTAACAAATTTACTTGTTCCAGTCTTTTGTAACACAGTTTTAACTTATTGATTTGGTAGATTTGAGGTTTTTCTTGTTTTGTTGGAATTTCTACTAAATCATCAATTTCAAAAGTTTTACTTAAGATTGTTCCTGGATCTATCTGTTGAAAATGTACTGATATTTTTATTTATTTATTTACTTTTAGGATGGCAAAATTAGTTTTTGAATGTTTTTAGTTGTTTTTGTTAACTTGTAGTTGAACCCAAAAATGGAATAAACTAGAATGGAATGTTTCCATTTGGGAATTGTTTTTTTTTTTTTTTTAAATTTAGAAAGTATGAAAGGAAAGAGAAATTTCCTTTGGCAGCTTTATCATTTTTCAGCATCAACGAGAGGACATCTGTAAAAAATCAAGGTGTTTCAAGTGGAAAAAGGTTTAAAAAAGAAAATTTGAAGTATGTTGCATCTCTGAAATCGGAGAAAATGTATCGGCAAATATTACAATTACAATTCTTGCACCCAATTCAACGAATATATCCCTTAAAAATAACATCTTCTGATCAATTGTCCACTCAGATTATTTGAAAAGTCAAATGACATCTCTAAAACTTGGGATTGTACTTCTGACAATGAGATGAAGTTTAGTAGATCCAGAAGAAGAATTAAAGTGCCAAAAGGATTGAGTTTGTAATTTATATGTATTTATTGAACATTTTTACATTAATTTTTATTCTTATTTTTATATCTAAGTTTAACTGAAAATTTGTACAACGTTGCCATCATTTGACCTCTTAATTGTGTTTAATTAGCAGTTTTATGTTTTATTATTATTTATAATCAAAATGTATGACTACTTGTAGTGGAATTCTAAAATGGACTAAATTAGGTTGAATGCTTCCGTTGGGATATTGTTTTGTTTTTAATTTAGAAATCATAAAAGGAATGGGGTAGCTTTATCACTATCCATTGTACTGCCAATTTATTTGGTTTAGATGTTGCCAAGATAATCCCCATGCTTAAATTTATTTTTTACAATATTTTTATCATATCACTTTTTCATACCGCATTTAAGCTGCATCTGCTCCATCTTAGTTATAGCCACTTCTTGGTATCATTTCAACTTATTAATTAATTTAAACATATATTCAGTTATAAGGTCATTCTCTTCCTCTAGTTCCATACAATGTTTTATTGCTTATGTTTTGATAGTTCGCAGATTTTTTCTATGCACCAACTTGGATGATGTAAATCCAATATTTTCATGAGTTACTGTCCGCATTGCTTAGAGAATCGATGGAAGATGTTTGCTCTATTCTGAGCCCAACTCAAAATATAAAGCCCATAAAAGTCATTTTATTGTTCGATGAAAACATTCAATGGTGTTACTCTGTAGATGATATAAAGAACTATTACTGATTTGAATTCCAATTCTTTCAGAGAACTCAGGTTTCAGAGTACTAGTAAAGGAAGTACTTAGGTTGCAAAGTATTTTGCTGGGAAAAGTCATACGACTAAAGAGGTTTAACAACGTATCTGTGACATGAACAGAACTAATATCAAATATCAGTATAGCTTCGACATGCAAATGAACAACATGAACAACATGCAAATGGCTATGATAAGGTATTGATTCCCAGTTGGGGTGATTGGGAGGATTCAGTATTTAGTTAAGTAAAATCTCCTTGAATAACAGTAATTAACTTTAAGCTAACATTCTTTTTATCATTTGGTTTCCTTTTGGCCCTCATACATTCAGCTTGTGTTGAATGTAAAAGGACTGGTTTTTACAAATTCATCCATATCCTTATAACAGTTTGGCCAATAAAAATATCAATTTAACTTATTTTTAGATTTAGTAGCCCCCAGATGGACAAATGTTTCTTTATGGTATGGTGTAGTGTTGATTTCTGCCACCCAATGCGAACCCTAAATTTGCTGCAACCTTTAGAAATAAAAAAAAAATATATCATGGATGCATTGCACGCTCATAAAATTAAATTACTTAGTTATAGTATAATATATTAAAATGAATAAATTGCATTCTTCGTGGGTAAAATCACAAAGCCATTGAAAAGTTTCAAAATAAACAAAACAAACATTTACTTTAACATTCCTATATATTTGACGAATGGTATACAAGTAAAACAAATTTGACTTTACAATAATTAAGAAACTTAGAAAGAACATGAAACTTTATCATAGTATAAAATAAACAATATCAACATTGCTTTGCTGAATGATAAAAAAAAAAAAAAAAAAAAAGTTGAAATTAAATGTCACCTGCTCACCGATACGCTTATGAATTATCTGAAAACAATAATTCAAAAATCGAAACGGACACATTAATTATATTTGTTGTATAGCAATAGCGGACCGCGTCGGCCGGCCGCGTCGATTTCAAGATTCTTAAAGTGAAATTTATTTTCTTACTTCGAATAAAATATTTGACAAGCTTTTATTTAACTTCACATAAGTTTAATTGTTTAAACCATTATTTGTTTAGGTCAAATCTTACAACAATATTTTGAACTACTTCCACTTGTCCTATTTCCTTGAAATTCTGCATAAGTAATTCTGCGTAGTCTCGATGACAATACAGTTGTTTGATCTAATGACCATGGCATGATGCTGCAATCAGGATTAGTCAACTCGATCACTTCTTGCTGCTTCCAATATCACATCTGCATCTGTGCCGCTCGGGGTTATGACTCCCTCTGCGCTCCCCACGCTACGCCACTGCTTTATGGCATAAGGATTTTATCTAATAATATAACCCTTTTGGTACTACCAATAGTTTCACCATATTGCCTATTTTATGTTCACGTTTATTGAATATATTATTTAAAAGAAAGGAAGCTTTGTTTGAATAGTCGCCTGACTCAATATCTGCTGATGTAACAATTTTAGATCTGTTATCTGTCTGAGCTTTCATAAAATCTTCCCATTTAATTTTCAACAGGGCCAGTTTAGGGATATCTTTCTGAGGACAGGGATTGAAACTTGGTCACTAATTTCCCGGGAATGAATTTTCAATTTCTATAACGTTATTTTTTTCACGCATCCATTCTCCCTTTTATTTGCTTTGGTTTTGAAACCTTGTTTGGATAGAATTTACATATTTTACTGGAAAAAATTTATTTCCAAATCTAGCTTTTTATTAATTCGGTTGTTTTACTCCTAACAAATATCTATCAACTTTGTTTAAAATGATTTCTCCAAATGGGTGGTTTAGTTTGTTTGTTTTATTTATTTTTTATTTATTTTTCTTAACTGTGTACCTAAAAATCCAGAAACTACGACGACGACTAGAAGTAAGCAAACCAGTTCTGGACTAAGTGTTTGCTTTATCCAAATGTTTTTTGACTCGGAAAAAGGAGAGTGGTCTATAGATCTTTTCCGCACTATATCAATTATTGCTCCCGTATCTCTCAGATTAATTTTTTTTCTATTCATTTACAGGTCCTTTACTGGTGTAATTATTAGACAATTAGGGTTTTTGTTTCCTTCGTTGTTATTTAGGAATTCTGTTTCTTACTGTTTGTTTAATTTAGGAAATGCAGTTTTTATATGACCGACCATATGACAATAATAATTCGAGGTGTGACAATTAAATAATCGGACTAGTCTTAAAAATTAGTTTTATTATAAACATTACACAATTACCTTTTAGTCCCCTTCATCATACTCCCCTTCCTTATCAATATATCACTGCATATGAGTTTTCCACTGTTCACAGCAGTACTGCAAGTCTTTAGGTGTCACCTTCTTCATTTTTTTTAATGTTTTCATCCGTTCTTGATGTCACAGGTCGACCAGAACGTTCATCATCTTCAACAAACTCCCGAATTTTTAAGTCCTTTCTAATTCTGCTGTTAATTTTTCTGCCATCTTTATAATTCATCCACTCTTAAATTTTTCCTTCGTATCTAATTCTTTTTCCACCCTTTGTAATTCCTCTTCCTTTTTTCTAAATGCAGTGATAGTCCGTAATAGATTTTTTATAAATTAATCGTTTTAATCAGCTATAACTGTTATAGCAACCTTTATCAGAGGGAATGTCATTTCTGACCTAGTATTTCATCCTAATTCTCCTGCAAGATAAAGCGTATCTTTTTTTTACCCTTTTGCGAAAAAGGAACTTTTTTCAAACAATAACAAAAATATATCTTTCGAAGAATTGGTTGATTTTTTTTTTTTTTTTTTTCTTTTCTTCTCCATTTTCTCATGCTTTGTCGTTTTTCTGTATGTTCTGTTCTAACTCAACTTCTGGGCAGTTTTACCTTTTAATCATTTGATTGACTCATTCTCGATGCCTTAGCAAATCTTTTCTCCGTGTGTTTTTTCCTACTTACAATCTTTGGTCAGTTTGAACTTCTAAGAATCGGGTAGATACGCTGTCAATGCTTTGGTGAATCGTTTGTCCATGTATTTCTTCTTATATTCAATTTTTGGTTAGTTTGACCTCCTAAGAATCATTTTATTCTTTTTTCGATTCTGGCAAGTCGCTTCTTCCAGATGTTCCTTTCAATACACAAAGCATCACTCATGAAAGTGGGTCAAGCGCAGCTTCTCTTTACAGCCATCTGTGCTAAAGGCTTTCTCTCTGCTCTCTTCTTGATGAAGTATAACAGACATTCTCTCTTCTGTCACAGGATTCGGTATAAAAAAATCCCGATGCTACCACCATTTAAATACCTGTACCAGTTAATGGAGAAGTAGAAAACAGTATAAAAATATCCTGAGTAAGATGTTATTTTTAAAATACTAAATATTTAATAACTCTTAATTATACAGCTATACACTATTAGATATTTTTACAGTGTTTTGGACTGGGTGTTTGAGCTGAACACCCACTCTACCTGGTGTCTTCCAAAGGACTCTAGATCCGTTCTTGTTGATGTCTCCTTTTTCTCATCAAAGAATATGCCAAACTCTTGGAATTTCAAATGTGTGAAGAGACTTGCGATTTATTAGTCTTAGGCTGAAAGAATAATGTCAGGTGAAAAGAGTACTTAACTACTTATGAATACTGTAACTGCAAATGTTACAAGGTAATCATCACTTGAAAATAATTTCATAAATCTATTTCGACAGGTCAGAATGTAGGCACAAAGAGGCTTATTTATAAAAGAGGGAGGCTAATGAGAGAATCATAAATGCGAGTACAAGTACAATGTGCAGGATTAAATATTATAAGAGCTGCTCTTAATTTCATTTAACATTATAACTTCTTATAATGATTGATACCCGACTATAATTTTACCTTTATTTTCAACAATGATATTTTTTTATAAATTTATTTTGGGAGGAAAAAACAAAAATGGTTATTACTAGAAAAATTCATTCAATATTTGTGTCAGTTGAGTTCATTTGTTTTATGTGTAAGTTACTACATTTAAACTGCATGGAGTCTTACTTATTTGAATTTCTCAACATAGATATGATATGTTTATTAATATTTTATTGTTTGATAATTTCTCTACAATTAGTTTTGTTTCAGGTAATGTCATTATGGGATTTCATAGCTAAGACTAACAACTCAGTGTTTTCAACTTATCCTATTTCATTTGAAAAGCTTTCTCAAGTAAGTTTGTGTTTGACATAATACTAATAATTTTTCTTTAATTTTTAAAATTCTATTTATAATATGTTTAACTTATTAAATAGAAGTGAAACTCATGAATTTTCAACTGCTGAACAATTTTTAATACAGTTGTGATAATAATCATGTCACTTTAAGAACATCGCATATATGCTTCTAAAAGAAGGGGAGGATTATAATTTAAGTTAAAATTATTTAATAAAATTTGTAAATATGTATGGATTATTTTTAATGGATCATGTTAACTTAATTTGCTTTAAATGAATTTTGATTATATAATTTCTTTTTTTTTTTTTTTTTTTTTTTTTTTTGATGAATTTTTTTTTGTTTAATTTGGTTTTTTTTTTTTTTTTTTTTTTTTTTTTTTTCTTTTCTTTCTCTCTCTTCTCTTTGGTTGAATTACTGTTTTGAATTGGATTTCTGCTTATTGCGGGTTTTATACCATTTTGTTATTCGTAAAACCATAGTAGTATAGTGAATAGTTTGAACCTTCTATTTTTGATATGTTTTCCAGATTTATGAATTTTGCTGAGTCATTACTAATTATTACTTTCAACACATTTATAAATTTCTTACTTTTTATGTAGAAAATTACATTCCCCCTCCCCCAGAAAATTCTACACCTTTTTTAGATTGGTTTTGTACAGCAAAATAAAATAACTACTGGACAAAGAATTAAATTGATGAAAATTAATTTTTTTAAATATTGTTATATAAAATCAAAGTATATAAACTGCTTTTCTTTTATTGTGTTGACTCATTTCCTATTCCACACCAAACTTAATAGTTTTTTCTCTCAACCATTTAAAAGTATTGAAAGTATTTCTTGTCAAAAATTTATTTTATGTATTAAATCATTTATTGTTGTAACGTTTCTTTCAGCCATTTGGATTTGTATTGTACAAAGCTAAAGTTACATTCCAGACAGCTGATCCAGCTGTTCTTACTGTGAAAGGTATTGCTGATAGAGCTCATGTGTATGTTAACAAGGTATATTGTAATATTTCTTATCCTTTTTTTAATATGATTATAATATTTCATCTTTTTTGTGTTGTGCATTTTGTATTTTAAAATACTATTAATTATCTCTTCAGTATTAAGGTGCTATTAATATTATAAAACTTTAAGAACTTGATATGCAAGATATTTATATAGAGATTTTAGGATATATTTATACCAATAAATTTATGAATATCTAAATTATTAATTTAAGGATATCTTTTTATCAAATGTTTTATAAATTTATATTTATGTGTAATAAGACACTCGCGCACGTGCGTGCATCCCGAATCTACGCTGGTTTGCTCTTATGCAAAGGGCTGGTTTACCTAGGGTAGTAATTCCATTACCGGATTCTACGATGACTTCGTATCAATTCAATGACGATGCTTGCAGTAGTTTTACTTATTAGGAGAGAAAGAGAGAGATGAAGATAAAATATGTACACATTAATCTATATACAGGTTATCTCTATTAGGAGTAAACAGTTCTTCTGAGACGGATATATAGTGACCTAATTAATCTTATCCCATATCGGCGATGGGTTTTAGAACGCGCACTGGCTTTTGGAGCTTACTTCCTTCATGGTTAATGTGAAGGAGAAGAGAAGCGGAAAGAGTGCAAGAACGAAATGTTGCTCAGTTTTGCTCTGGAATAGGTGGCGCTGCACGAGCTATCACATGACGCTGATTTATGGTGTCATCTATCGAGTAACTGAGGAACTGGTTTTACAGTACATTGGAAAATAAAATTAATTCTTTGATAATTAGCTGGAAAATCCTACATATATAAGTTATATATATATATATATATATATATATATAAGTAAACATTATTTGTCACAGTTTATTAGTATTTAATTTTATAATTGTGTGTAAAAGTTTTGTTGTTTATTGCATTTAAAATTTTGATTTTTATGAAGGTACTACAAGGTATTCTAAGCCGTGAGCAGAAAGTTGAGAGTATTCCTGTTCGAGTTTTAAAAGGTCAAGATATTGAAATTCTTGTTGAGAATCAAGGACGTATTTGTTCTGGTTATTATGTTAATGATAAAAAGGTAGCTGCATTTTTTACCAAGCTTATATTTTACTTAAGTACAATTTTTTTATGAGACAAAGCTGAAATTTGCTTTTAACTATATATAAAATCATTGCTAAGAAAGATAATTCAACTGAGTATCACATTACACATAAACTCTTGTACAGAAGGATATTTTTCTAAATCACTCATGAATTGTACTAGGTATTGAAAAACTTGAAGAAAGCTGTATTTTATGAAATTTAGGGCATATCAAAATGAGGGAAAGTCTAATAGTTTTTTTATAATATATTTTGAGAATTCAAAAAAAAAAATAATAATCAGGATTCTTCAACTTTATTTATTAAAACATTAATAGAATTTAGATTATAATTTAAAGTAATTTAATTAAAAAGTAAAATTTTAATTATTTTATATATTTCAAATTGCTTAGAATATTTTCACTT
Organism: Nephila pilipes; assembly: GCA_019974015.1. Taxonomy (NCBI): domain Eukaryota; kingdom Metazoa; phylum Arthropoda; class Arachnida; order Araneae; family Nephilidae; genus Nephila; species Nephila pilipes. The sequence continues at coordinate 51,837 of BMAW01080759.1, forward strand.
CTTTAATGTAATTGTATTCTAGATATTAAATTACCTTTACAAATTGCTTACAGCATTCTCATTTATTTAATGTAATTATATTCTAGATATATTATTTTTTTTTAAATTATTGTTCTTTCAATATGCATTACACACATATGCAGTTATAATGCTTTCATTAAATAGATGCTTTTTGGGAATAAAAGTCTTAAACTGAAATAATCTTCTTTATGTAGCCAGAAAATCATTATAAATAATCATTGTACATCATGAATGAATGATCTAGTTAACAGTAGTTATATATTTTCTTGTTACTTTCATAATATTATTATTGATCTCCTCAGAAGTAATAGCTTAGATTAATTTCCTAAAGAAGTGAAGTGACTAAATTTTAATCTTTATGGATAAAAATTTGAGCTGTGCAATACAGTCCTTTATATATTAATTTTTTCTCATATGATTCATCAATTATGTGAGACTTTGTTGCTAAATTTGTATTGCAGGTACAATATGAAAAGATCAGTTATATTTAACGATACAAATGTTTAAAAATTAAATATATCAAGCATTTTCCTTTAAATGTTGCTTCTGTGATTATATGCTGTCCAATAAACTTTTACACTTACTTTTGAAAAACATTTTTGAGATTAATAAGTATTCGAGTAGAAATGTTTATCTTATTTTCTGTGTTCAGAGTGCACTTGTGTTCTTGCTAAATCTGTTAATAAAGTTTCTAAAAGTATGCTTTTGACATTTTCAATATAGTATGCATTTTGAATTTGAAAATGCCTTTTATGTATTAATGTTTTTTTAATCAGTATAATTCTTTTTTTTTTTTACAGGGAATATTTCAAAATGTAACTCTAGGCTCCCAAACACTTGTAAACTGGACAATGATCCCTATTTTATTAGATTCCAAGACAATGAAGAAGATAGCAGTATGGAAACATGAAGCCATAAAATCTGATTCAGTATCAGTGCCTTCAATTTACTCCGGTGAATTTACAATTGAAAGTGGAACTAAAATTTCAGATTCCTTTCTTAGAGTGGATGGATGGCACAAAGTAAGAATCTTTTTTAAAAAAAATTTGAATTATTTTTGGTCTCAAAATATGCTTCAATTTTTTATGTATGAAATGGAAATATTTGTGAGTTTGTGCTTGCATGTGAGAAAACCAAAAACGAATTATTTTAGTTTAGATAAAAATGTAAAATAAAAAGATATATATATTACTGTTTTTCATAGTGGTATTTTCCCCGTAAGACTTTTAAATAATTTGACAGAATCGTAGAATATTTTAGAAAAATGTGGACTTCTTGAGCACCTTAATATTCTCCTCTGAAAAAATAATTTTTGGATCAAATGTAATTAAAAAATACAGGCTTCAGAAATATTTTAGGGGAAAGTATATGAAGTGAAATTTATGATATTGTAATAAACCAACTCATTCTTGGAGGATATAATTGTTGCTCTGACTTCTTTGTGATTTAGTCATACGATGTGATATTAACAAAAAATTTCTTAAGATATAGTATTTTAAATTTTATTTCCAATATTTGTCTGATATTATCTTTAAAAAAAGTTCATTATATATATATTTAATAGTAAAAAAGTATGGTATATCTGTATTGATTTAAATAATATTCTAAAAAGAATTTTCACTTCTAAAATTATCTAATTTTAGGGTGTTGCTTTCCTCAACAATTTCAACCTTGGAAGATATTGGCCAATAGTCGGACCACAAGTGACATTGTATACACCAAGCATTTTATTCCAAAAAAATCCTGCCATAAATCACATTACTTTACTAGAATTTGAAAATGCACCATGTCATCACAGCAGTATCTGTTCTGTGCAATTTGTTGACACACCTGTTGTTAATGGTACTACTCCTTTATAAATGAACTTAGTCACTGCTGGATTTGTGTCTTAATGTAATTGGTATCAAGTGCAATTTGTATTTTTCATATTAGCATAATTTTATCACATATTTTAAAAAGTAATTTTAAGCATCATTTTTTTACAAACACTTCATATTGTTGTGTAAAAAAAGTATTAATTTCATGAAATTATATTATTGTTAATGTGATGTAATACTATAATTCTTCATCTCTCTATGAAAAAAAAAAATCTAAATATATGAATCTGAATCTCTTATTTATCTAACCTCGATTTTTATGTATTGAGATATAATGTTTTTATATAAAAAAAATTTGAAATTAAAAAAAATTATTATAAATTACATTTCTATCATTGTCTTCATTACAACAAAAACTATCAATAAATGCTACATTTTATTTTAATCTTGTTAATGCTGCTTTTCTAAGATTTTTGTATCTGCTCTTGTACTTTGACAACATTTGCTATTTATTTTAGATGGAGATTTTCTTATTGCATTGAAATTAGTATATATTTATCAAACTAATACAGTGTATATACTCCTTGTGCTATCTACTTAAAGCATATTTATGCTTCAGTAGAATTGAAGTGTAAATATTAATAATGATTTGTCTTATCTTCTACTTAATTGTGTACAAGTTCTTCTCAACTCAGATATACTTAGCTTGCTAATTAGATTGTTTTTTTATTCATTTGAAATTGGATGCAAGAATTTTAATGGCTTAATTAATCTCTGGGATACTAATAAATCTAATTGTTTTTCTCGAATTTTTCAACTTAATCAGTTTTCAATAAGTAATCATTACTTTTTCACTATCTCAAATTTTTATTTAAAATATAGGGTTAAATCTCATTATTTTTGATTAATTCTTAATTCTATGTATATGATAAGCATTTAACCATGAATAATTTTCTTAGATTGTATTGATATATGACTTTTTAAGAAATAATGCCCTTGAGTTTAATTTTCAGTGTTTCTAAGTCAATGATATTTCAAATACCAAACAGCTTGTCTACATTTTTGTTCTGAATATTTGCCTTTTATTACTCAAAACTTGTAAAGGTTGTCGTAATTAATATGATTGTGGCTTAAAATCTCAAACCCCATCTTTTGGAATGATAAAAGATATGAAAACTAATTGAGCTTTCCATTTCCCATAAGTGTGGTGTGGAAACTTGGGTACTTTAAAATCAAAGAGGTTACTGTGAAATCAAGGATTTTTTAGGTTTTCCCTAGCCATATAATCATGGCTGAAAATTACGAGAACCCTTAGAATATTTCATAATTTTAAGATGTCCACTGAGAAAGTGAGTCAGAGTTGTCTGATTCTGCCTACTGCAATCAAGATACAGAGGTCCCGCCGAATGACAACTCCTATACCAGGGGTGAACAAGTGGAACAAGCCAAGTTGTTTTATTTTGACTCTTAGCTCTCGAGAAAATGTCAAGGTAGGTAAGAGGTGCAATAGGCAAAGAGGCCTCTCTAGCTCCTGCCTTAGCCTGAGTGTCCTCAATCTCATTACCCTCACTGTCAACGTGAAAGGGTATCCATTGTAAATGGATCTGGTGAGATGTGGAAAGACATTTCAGGTTTCTGAGTATTTCCACTCCAACATTGTCCCTCTCACTTTGCCAGTTGACCAGGTGGTGACTTGATCTTCTACTGTGAGACAGTATCCAGATTTCATTATTATAGGATAGTGATTTGAGCAATTCCAGTCCTTCCTTAATGGCAAAAGCTTTTTGGGAGAAACAGAGCAAGAATCGGGATTTCTCTTCTGGATTTTTATCTCCTGATCTCTACATTTGATGTATACTCCACTGCCAAATCAGTCACTATCATTTTTGCTACCATCTGTATACATCTCAACTGCATCCTCTGGGATAAGATTAATTTTCTGAAGTATCAGTTGCTTTACATAAATTGGAAGATTAGTTTGTTTATTCACTTCAACAGGAAGTTGTTGTGGAAAAATATACCAGTAAGGCCCTCAGAAGGGTCAAAAAACTGTGTCAAGTGTTGTTATTCCACATCACCAGAAATAATATTGGTAGTGGGCACTTGACTGAATGGACTATTTCTTTTGGGTCTTTGATTGTTGCTTCTAACTCTAAGGGAAGTAGATGTTCGATTTCATGAACCAAGACTGCAAAGTTTATTGTAGTATTTAACCTGACAAGCACTGGAAGCATTTAAAGTCCCAGGGGCTGCAGATCAGCCACGTAAAACACTATATCATTTGGGCAAGAATTTTGTACGCCAGTAATGATTCGAGCAGCGCTAAGCTGAACTCTTTCGAGTGTCTGCAGGTTTCATTCTGAAACACAGGTAGTGAGGTGTCACTGCATTTATCATATCCAAACACTTTTTTTAAGTTCATTTGCCTAAAATTTATATTAAATATCGAAAAAACTTATTTGAAGTTGAAAAAATATTAATATATTGGTTTTTAACATATATTAATATTTTTATTTATTTCCAAGCCCACTAATCACAAAAAGTATATTCAAAATATTTCTTATAATAAACCTTATTTAACCTGAGAAGTTCTTAAATGAAACTGATAGGATAATTTTTTAAACTATCCCTAAAATATTGGCTGGCAATATTTAAAAATAATTTTATTTTCTTCTTACTAGTTTTTTAAAGTCATATATTTTAGAATATTCTTAAAGTTGGAAGGAATACGGGCAGAAATTTTCTATAATATTGAAACTATGTTAAAAATTTAATTTTTCTGTATCTCAAAGTCCAAAATGCTGTTTAAATCGATAAGGTAATGAACTTGGCTTTTTTTGATGTTGTAAATAAACAAAAATTGAATTAGACAAGTTGAACTTGCATTCAATTCAAGATTACATTTCGGATAATTTCCAAAAATGGGAATTTGATTAAACTGGAGATCTTTTTGAAAAGCTATAGGAACCTGCTGCATGTTTGATTCCTTCGGTGGTTTGAAAATCTGAGAATCAGGTTCCCACTCAAAATTTTCTTTGTCAGTTGATTTCAGTTAATCATTAAGACAATCATCAATAGCATTCCTTTGTGAAACTCTAGAGTCATAATTTTTTCTTAAAAATGGGGTTCTTCAATTTTCAAAGCTATATATGGAACCTTTTATATATTTGTCTTTATATAATATACTGGTTTGGTAATGATTAGCTTAAAGTTTGTAATAACTGTGATCTAGAGAAACAGGAGGGACAGTTGGTAATTAGCCCCATAATATTAAACCACGATTGGATGACAAAAACTATGCCTACAGGGATACGTCAACATCACATGAGAATTTTGAGACTCCCTCATTTTGCTGCATGGTCTTTAGTGGTTTGATTGATTGCTTATTAACGTCGCATTTAGATGCAACCCGATAGCTATTGCCAGTAGACCTCGTCATTTTCAACCCCAGTCAAAGGACGAAGACGACACCTGACCTAGCATTTCCGTCTCCAAACATCCACACCATTCAAACGGAAAGACTTTGCACCCGATAGATTTAATGTTTTTCAACCTCACTATGCGGATGATCAATAGGAGCATCGAAGGGTGAACCTATGATTTAATGAAAACAATGCGATTTTGACCATTAGGCTACTTTACCCACGATTTTTAATGAAATCAGTATTCGAATTCGCGCTATCCGCTACAATGAAACTTACCAACACTTCATAGAGTCTCTATTTTGCGATGAATTTCTTCAGCTCTTTCTTACTAATATATCTCAAAACTTTTTGGGAAAAATATGTAATCATTCCAAAAAAAATTTATCTATAAAATGATATGAAGACAAAATAATGATTATTGAGATTTTTTTTTTTTTTAATTCTAGCTCAAATTACAAAGAAATCAATACTTTCTTGTATTTGAATCAATAACACAACCTGAAAGTTCTCGTGGAGTTAAAGTTTGAAGAGAAGAAATCCCCCTCCCCTCAAAATGAATTGTAATTGCTACTTACCACTTGATTTTATATCCAATGGCATAATCATCAACAAGGAACTAAAAAAAATTCACTTTTTCTATTTTTATATAGTGATATTCAAAAATGCTGTTAAAGGTGAGATTTTTCCCCCCATAAATATAAATTTCTTTTTAATTCATTCAGGTTTGTGATTGACTAATATACACTCTATAACAAAAAAAAAAAGACGCTCCAAAAAGGAATTGTTTAATGGTGACAAAAATTGGCGCATAGGAAAATTATGTAAAAAATGATTAAAATTTCAGAAAAGTTGAATGATTTATTTCAGAGTTACATAGTTACAAAGTAACGGGGTCAATAAGGTGTTGGCCCACCTCTAGCCTGAATGCAAGCTGCCACTCGACGTGGCATACAGTGATAAAGCTCCCTTATGGTCTCCCGCGGTATTGCTCGCCAAATCTGCTCCCATTGTAGAGCTAGGTCATCAACATTCTCTGGTAGAGGCAGTAGCCTTCCCATCATATCCCAGACATGCTCGATTGCAGAGAGATCTGGCTGGCCAAGGAAGTGTTTGACAAGCTGTAAGATAGCTCATAGCAACACGTGCCGTATGTTGTCTAGTATTATCTTGCTGAAAAATGAGGCCAGGGTACCGCAAAAGGAACGGTAGCAAAACGGATCTCAGAATATCGTCGACGTTCCACTGTGCTGTAAGTGTACCTCTAATGACGACAAAAGGGGTCAGGCTATCAAGGGAAATGGCACCCCAGACCATAACTCCTGGATGAGGCCTGCGTGGTGTGCAATAGTGAAAGCAGGATCAACACACTGCTCTGGGCTTCTCCAGACACGTCTTCGATGATCGTCAAGACACGGTTGGAAGCGGGATTCGTCGCTAAACATTATGTATCCCCTGTCAGCATCATTCTAACCTGATCGTGCCAAACACCACTATAACCTGGCTCGACAGTGGGCAGATGGCGCAGCGGTCGTTACGAGCGTAGATTTCTCTCTATCAGCCGTCTGTGAATGGTCATGCTGGACGCTCGCATGTTTGGTCCAAATATCTTTACTTACGAAATATCATTACAATCGAAAAATTCCTTGGTGCGTCGTGGTTTTTTTTTTTTTTTTTTTTTTGTCATAAAGTGTATTTTGGAAATGTAATGAAGTGTTCCATATTGACTGCATAATACTTTTCTCTTACCTTTCAACAAAAACATATGAAGATACTTCAAGATATAAGAAGGAAAAGCATTTTTATAGGAAAAGAGATTTTTTTTTTCCAGAAAAATGAGAGTAGAGGCTTCATTTGTGAAACTGAAAATGCTATCGTTCTTTTTTATTACTATCATCAAGGCAATACTTTTTTTCACATATACTTTAATTCCTCATGCATTCACAATTTTATGTATTTAAGAAATACATTATAGAAAGAATTTATAATTATCATTGAATTCTAAATAATTACTAGATAATATGTTCAAAAATGTATTATTAATATTGTTCTCTTAGATAAAGTGATCGGATTATAAAGTAGTTATTAGATTTGCATAACAACCGCATGATAAAACTTCACTGTGATAATAAAAAAATGTTTCTTCAAGTAAATATAATAAATTCTATTATATTTATTCTTGCTTAAATGATCTTTTTCACCAACTAATTTATTCTTCGTAATAAGTATTTATTTCTCAAAATACTCGTATACATACATACCTCGTACTTCTCAGAATTTTATTTTACGAAGTTTTTCTTTCCGAATTTATTTCGACCTTGTGTTTGGCACAATATATCTTTTGAGGATTCTGTGTCATAAATTTATTCAACCAACCGAATTTATTTGAAATCGACGATTAGAATGATCGTATTTGCTGACAAACTCAACATAGTCTGAAAATTATTCTAGATTTGATGACGAGAGCCGAACCAGTTTTCGAAATGCTACTATTCTTTTGTATATGAAAGATCATTTCAAAGTTTAAGAAAAATGAAAGAGAAAGGACCACAACATCACAATGGTAAAACCAACAATGAAAATAGTTAAAGCGAGCGAGCATTATTGAAGAAGATACGGAATATAGTCTATGAAAAAGAAGTACTATCAGAGCTATTCAAGCAATTTGGTTTACTTCAGAATACATTCGTAAACGCCTTTTATTTCTATTTTTATAAAATAGACCAAGAACACAAGGTTTTCCTGTTCATTTATCGGAACGGAAGGAAAGTTCACCTGTTCCGTTGGAAGTTCTGATTTAGGAATCTGAATTTGCCGCAAAGAACTATTTTAATCAATACATATTTATGAATTTAATGACTATTTTTAAACAATTTTACTACAAGCATCTTATTTGACAACTAATCTCTATAAATGGCCCATTAAATAATTTTTAATAAAATTATTATGAATCAGGTAAACGGTTTAAACTCTGAGAAATTAAGTAATTCTAACTAGCATGTGTGTGTGAGAGAGAGAGATTTAAATAAAGTTTAGAAAAAAAAATGTTTTCAAATAAGGTTTAAGCAAAAAGTTTTTTTAAAGAGCTTTAAAACAATTTTTTTAGATTATAAAAAAGTAAAAGTAAGATGAAAAAAGTTTTTGACGAGTCATGAACAAGTACAAATCGATGCATGAAAAAAAAGAAAGCAAAAGAGACAAAATCCAAAAGTAAAAAAAATATAACATTTATAAGTCCTGAATCTGGCTTATGACAGATTATCAGGTTCAACATGTTTTACAGGTCCAACGTTCCCTACACGTAACTGTATAAAAATAAAGGAAATTCCTTTTTAAGTTTCGAAAAATACCAAATGCTTAAAGGTAGCATTGTAAAATCGAATTAAAATTATATATATATAGAGAGAGAAATATCCTAAAATTAACCAAAGAAGACAGAGAAAGAACAATCCAAAAGTTAATCAAATTAAAAAAAGTTTTAAATTAATCCGGTTTTTCATTTTTAAACTTACATTATACAAATGCCCTAATGAACCCCAGAGGAGAAGAGGTCCCTTTCATCACATAAATTACGCAAAATTTTATTACATTTTTTTTTTTTTTTTTTTTTTTTTCCAAAAAATATTTAAATATTCTGGATAAACTTTTATATTTAATATTAGTTTGTAATAAATATAAATTCCCAAAATCAAAAATATAAAGGTTTAATCTCTTTGTTATTATTATTTTGATAAAAAAAAAAACCACTAATATATCTAAACAATATAAATCTATAATAATAAAAAAATATTATCATAAAAGTATAAATAAATATTGGCTAAACAATTATTTTCAGACCTCCTTGTGGTATACCTTCAATCTGCTCATAAATCTTTCTTATTAAAAAAATATGTTGTTACGAACCCTAGATGACACTTCTCTGCAACGTTTCTCTTTTAAGGGAGGAGAGACATTTACCTATATTTCGTTGGTCAACAAAGAAAAGCTTAAGCAATGACCCCTTAACCTTGTTGAAGAATTCGGCGACCCTTTTAGACAAAATGAAGATTCCA
>BMAW01080763.1:8401-25589 GCA_019974015.1 Nephila pilipes
CATCTTATACTACTTTAACTGAATAAAACTTAGCATATATAAATTCCCAGCAAGGAAACTCCCTTCTCTTCCGCTAAAGCCACGATGACGAAGCAACGTCTCTAGTGGCCTCAATTTTCGAGATTTAATTTTCTCAATATAATTGCCTTTCTTTCATGTTATATTGATAAAGATACAATAAATTCAAGATTTTTCATGTGTCTTCACTGCGCAGAACGAGAGCATATATATATGTGTATGTGTGTTGTGTGTGTGTGTTATGTGTCTGTGCTTGTGAATAAACTTCTTGTGAAAGTATGAACTTTTCCTTAAAAATTAGTAGGAAAACTAAAAGTGGGTTGTAGAATTGAACTTTCCATAAAAAGAAGAAAAAGAGAAATACTAATTCTAACTAGGCAAACATTTTGGTACAATGACAAATCTCTATTAACTCATATAATCCCACAATTAACTTGCAAAATTCATTTGAAATAAATAAAAAAATATTCGAAGAGAAATGTACCATTTGCGACACAAAAGGCTTTTATAAATCAGCAATCCGAAGCAATCCTGCATTTGTAAGTCAGATGTAATCATGCTGCACGCACCTACATTCCTTCGCAAGGATTTTTTTGAAAAAAATCTTCTCTTGAGTTATTTAACATTGATCTAAAACAATTGTCTAGAAGATACGTAAATCGGAACTATTCACAAGACAGACAAAATGTGACCTTGCAATCTCTACGAGGAATTTTGCAATTAATTTCGATTGCACCGAAGACAAATACCTTGATAGAACACAAATGACGAGCAAAATGGTAGACGAAATGCAGTCAGAATTATTGTCTAAATTCTTACAAAATGATTTCTACTCACTTAAGAATCAGACTAGACTTGAAAAAAAAAGGAAATGGTATTATTCTACAAAAATTATAAGCGTTTTCTGCTACTGAAAAGGAATGAAATAATTTCAGATGTTGTAGGAATTTTTATGTGATTTAGAGATACAAATTAAAGCTCATTTTTCTAGTATATTTTTGTTTTCTGGATATAATTGATACAGAATATTATAATTTTGTACATCAAATATATATTTTTATATAAAAATATTTTATTATAAAAGAAGATAAAATTCTATTATAAGAAAATCTGCTTTTTATAAAAATGTTCGTAAGGTAAAATATGGTATAGGTAAGGATAAGAAAGATTTAATAGTAGATAAGATTCTAATATGTAGAGAAGGAAGTATAACTAAAGATAAGGAGACTATTGGTATAGGAATAATACATAACAATAATTATAAAAAAAAATGTATAATACGAAATATATTTCACGTGATAGAATCATCATTAAAAGTTATTCTCTAAAAATCTTACATAATTGTAAGCAACACTTTCACTTATTTTGCAGATAGAAGAAACAAAAAAATTCCAGTAATCAGGGAGAGTGTGTAGTTTTCTTTTTATCATACACAATAACCAATTTTACACAACTAAATGCTTGTAATATAATTTTCTGCCATACAGTTTATTTGCTGTTTCTATTTTACATGAGAAGATAAAGGGATATTAGATTAATTTTTAAATGAAACGCAATTGAAAAATTTGAGAGATTTAAAAAAAAAGCTAAAAATATGATACAACCTGTAAAAATTCAAAAATTAACAAAGAAAAAACTTCTATGTGGCAATATAGTAGAAAAATAACTAAAAAGTTAAAAAATAATAATTTTCTCTTAGATCATCGAGAAATTAAATGCAAATATACTGAAAATAGCAGTTTATAATCAACATCTATGTAAAAGCTTTCTAAAAATTATAATGTTGTTCGCCATCATAACTTAGATAGACAGTTGGAATGCATTCAACATTTCAGTTTTTATTCAAAAAGTCTCATTTCTTATTTACTTATTTTCTTATTTAATTTAATAAAATAAATTTTATTTTTATTTGTGATTAATTGGAAAACCCTATATTTACAAGGATGCCTTGAAAAATATAGCAACCAAAATATAAGGATAAAAAAATTTTAATGATGAACTTTTTGAATAATAATTTGAGTTATTTTGAGCTAACTGTAAATTAGGTCCAGAGGAAAGAATGATTTATCCATTAAAATATCAATGTTAATAAATAAATATAACTTAATTACTTGGTGTTTTCTCAATACATAAGTGCTTTCTTTCTAAGGCAACTCCGACAGAAATGAATCAAAGGATGTTCGTCTAACGGTCACTAAGATGATTGCCGACAAAGAAAAATATCTTTAATAAGTTGTCGTTCCGAAAGAAAAGCGGAAGTAAAAGTAAAATATCCCTACTGGGTTATATTAGATGGTGCTCATACTGATAAATATGGCCTGGAAAAATCGGAGGTGGCTCCGTAATTTTGAATAAATTTTGAAAAATGTAATTGAATTAAAAAAAAAATCTTAAAATGTTTCTCTTTTGAACAAAACGGTTTAGTAAAACATGTAGCATCAACAGGAAAACACAGAGAAATGGTAGAAAAAAAAGAGAGTTTCGACAAAAAGATCATGAAAAAATCTTTAAAATACCTTTTGACTGGAATATTCTCACGGCTCCTTCCCCTCAACAGCGAAACACCTTAAGTATTTTGAAGCAATACGATCACCATTATGGATTTGAATAACGGACAAATATTCCAATTTATATTTAGGATGATAAACTATCATTTTTAATACATTTTTATTTTATTTAGTGGTATTTAATGGGAGATTATTTTGCTTAAAAGTTTTGCTATTTTTTTTTTTTATTTTTTTTTTTTATTTTATTCTTCAAAAAATATTTTCAGTAATTTTCGTCAAAACTTTATTTGCAGCTTTATAATGGATAATAATATTGTCCTCCAAAAAGTTCAAGATCCTAGCGTATTAGAAAGAGGGTAACAAATTGATGAAAATATTGATGTTAAATTAAAACACAGTGCAAGGTAAAAATAATTGTTAAATAGAGAATAACATATTTCCATAAGATATATTTTTAAAATTTAATTTTATTCCTTTCTAATAGAATATAAATTTGAAAATATTATTCAATGTTCTATTGTAATTTAATTTTCCTTTCAATCCAGTTGGAAATCTGGAAAGTATTCAAAATTATTTCTAAGGAATTCTGAATTGATATGAAAGATAACACCAAAAATGTCTTAAAAAAATAGCACCAAAAATGTTATTTACAAAATGTAATATTAAATATACATTTGTTTTATATGGAACTCTTAGAAAATGATGGGTTATTTCTCAATGAAATTAAAGTGTGAAGCATTGATATTGCTCTTAATTGTTTAATTAATGTGTTTCAAATATGCGCACTTTACCTAATTAAATGTTTTTTGCCAAAAAGACGTTAAATCTGAAGTTGAAAAATCGAATGTTTAAACTGATAAAAATGTGAAAAATATTGACAGTTATAAATGATACAAATTTTGATTATAATATGAAGAAAGATAAATTTCTATAAGAGATACAAGCAAAATGTGTAATTATTTCATGGAGCTTCGTCTATCTGATTAAACTTTTATCTTTAAAACTATGAAATATGAATTAACAAGAGATAGAAATTATATATATATATATAACAGGATCAGATGATCGTATATTAGAGGGAGAAAGTTCCGATCAAAATTTGAGTAAAATAAATCAGATGATAATATTTCAAGTAATACAAGGCTAATATTTTCTGTAACTATTAGTTCATTAAATTATTCAGCTGTCCTTGAGTATTTAACAGAAATTCACATAGGAGTACCTATAGGGGAGATATATAGAAATGTGCTCATACGAGTACGTATTGGGGAGATAGAGGAAGATGTACCCATACGAGTACTTCTTGATTGTCTTTCTTTCTTGCAACATCATGTGATGTTTTTTGTATGTATGTGTGTCAAGTGTGTGCCTATGAGGAATTGTTCTGGGAGAGGGAGATGAGTGTGAAGTGCTCCAACCTTGGCAAAAGACCTCACTTATTCAAATCATCGGAAGGGTTGAATAATCACCATAAAGACAAGAAAATCACCTATTTATCCAGAATAAATCGGTGATATTTCTCTAAGAATTATGTGAACTATGACTCTTTGCGGGTATTCCATTCGTTAACTCAAAGCAGTTAACATTCAAAATTAAGAATCGTTGCCCAATGTTTGTGTTTACCTCAAATCAATTATTATAATAAATAATTTGGTTATTTATACTTTATTCTGATATTTTATTTTACTCTGAAGCAAAGGGAATTTAATATATTACATTCATTATTTAATAATGTTTTTATTTTATTGTAATACATATTCTTTTCGTATGTTTAAATTCCTAATAACTTGCATTGCATTTTAAAGATAGGTGGAAGTTAAAAACATGTTTTTTAAAATAATTTCGCATTCGAAATAGCTGGAATAAGATCTTAAAGATGCCAGAAATATTTTCACTTTCAGTCAATTGACTTGAGTTGAAAATTGTGTAATTATATAATTAAGATACTGCTGATTCTGAAAGAGATACTTATACAGGAAAATCCTTATGCTTAAAGAAAGAGTATATATTTTAATAATGAATGAAAAATTTGGGAAATAGAATTAAGTTTAGAGCGAAATAAGTATCTTCATATTATATATATCATGCATTCTGCTATTAAAATCTGCTTTAAATCCTGAATATTAATTTATGCAACATATTTTATTTTAGTTAATCATGAACATGCATGTCGTTGTTTTTTTACTTCAATAATTCTAAAAATATGTTTCTTCCTTCATTTAAAACAGATGCACAGCTCTTTCTGAAAAAAAAACCCAATTCATATGCAATTTTTGAAAATGAACAATAAATAGCATTAAAAAAAGGAAAACAATAAAGTATTTATCAAAATTTCCTGAAATAATTTGAGGTACTCTATTTCATCTAAAATCAAACAGTGAAGTAGAGATATCATATTTAATTTTCCTCTTCAGCAAGTTTATATTACGTTTGAAAATATTATTAGTATTTAAATGATTTACAGAACATTGTCTTCTTTGTAGAACGTTTTGCCTTTACGTTTATTAAATCAAACAATTATTTTAAAAAGTCGTGTGTATAATAATATAATATGTTAATTCATATTAAAATATTATCTTGCATACACTACTTAAGTGACTTTTTAAATAATGAACAACAAAGAATTAAATGTCAATTGTTACTATATAAAAAATTGTAACATTTTTTTCTTATTTTCATATTTTGTAGATTCTGCTAATCTTGCAATCTAATTATCTTTAATAATTTATCAAACGTATTAATGGAAAAATGATTTTTATTTAATTTTGAAAAAAATATTTAGTACAAATCTAAAACTGCATTAAATTCATCATCAAATACTATTAATGTAGCAAAATAGAAATTTCAAGGGTGTGAAAATTTCGCTTAATGATTAAATATTTGTCCTTGCATATCGTTTCTTCCGAAGGAAATGCAACTTTACGAATTCTTACATTTTTCTGAATGATATGTACGAAAAATTCAAATGTTGCAGACATTTTGATGAATTCTACTTTCAAGATATAAGTTCTAATATAAATACCATCAGTGTTACTAAAATATTTTAGCAACTGGATGAGGAGTAATGTAAATTAGCTTTACTTAAGCAATCGTGTAGGGGTAAATGTACGATTTCCAAGCAATCGAAGAATACATGACTAATTACCACGTCTAGATATATTGTTATTGTCATATGTGATTGTTTTCATATCTCTTCAGATGTTTTCCTTTTTATTTGAGCTGAAATATTACACGCATTTAGAAAAATTCAGTTTTAAGTACCGAGCTGAAAAACTGAGATCGTTATTGAAGTAAAAGGACTAAATAATCGGTATTGAATAATACATTTGTGAATATTTACAAAATTTCATTTCTCACTAATAACATTTAGCTACAGAACTATGCCAAACAATAATTGTGATTTACCTTCTAATGTCATCAGTAGAATTTTTTATCTGACGCTTCTAATGAAAATGATGTTATAGTGAAGACAACTATTGCTGTTATTCCTAAATTTACTGATTCAGTAAATATTATACAATATTTTTCCTCTGTCTGTTTTATTTCACACTCCACTATACAAATACCATTTGTAAAAGTTTTAAACATATATAATGATGCATGATACTGAAATACAAGCTTACTCTTTAGGAATCTTATTAATCTCTTCTTCTAAATTGTCTTCTTTTCAGCCTATAATTTAAAAGAGTATTTTAAACTCCATATATCCAGATAAAAAAGTGGCTGAAATTTTTCGATTATGACTGATAATTGTTATTCATGATGTCATCGAATTTTGAAATAACATAATGGCTAATGAAGACAGACCTCGTAACTTTGATCCTCAGTCAAGTGATGAGGAGGTCACCTGATAAGTCACATCCCTATTATACCTTCCTCACCACGCCAAAAGTAGGCCTTGGGACCTCGATATATTTAACATGCATCAGCCTCGCTATACGGTGAGTCTTTAGTAGCATCATAAAACAATTCAATCTAGATCTGAAGATATATGAAAACAATTAATCTATCTTTTAAGTAGAAATACAGCCATGAGCATGTGACGAAGATCACTTAGTTTCTGAGGCTGCTGAGTATTTTCAAATACTATGTACACACATTTTATATATATATAATAAAAAAGTTGCTTATCTAATCCTTGACTGACAATAAAAATATTTATAAAGAGTTTTAAAGAATCAAATTTCATTTATGAAAAAGTTCTAAAAATGAGTTTCAGAATTTGAAATGTTGTTAATAAAAATGTTTTCCAAATATTATTTGTTGAAAGTTCTAGTGCACTGCATGGATTATTCTCATCAGAAACATACACGCACGAATTTTGTTTGAAGTTTGGTAATAAACGTTTCCTCCAATTTAAATGAATTCTACTTTACAGCTATTAAAATAAAACTGATACAGCTATTAGAATAAAATTACCGTATAATTTATTAAATAAATATTATATCTAAGTTAAATGTAGTTTAATATATTAGCCATGATGAATTATTACGATACAAAACTTTAGATAATATTGGAAATAATTACGCTTGCGGAAGAGCCGCAAAGGCTAAACGAAGTGCGTGATAGTGCTTCAGAGAGTGATGAACAGAGAAATTTAAATTTTTCTCTGAGAATTTACCCGTAGGTGTAACATGAGGAAAATGATTTAACCAACTTGAATTAAATTGTTTGAAAACTTAAGAAAGAATGAAAAGTATGAAACAGATTGAAATAGCCATATAGTCATATTCCCTGCTTTGAAACATTTCAAACAAATATGTTTGAAAGATTAGGAATTGACACTCTTTCGAAGTCCACGATATTTCCTAGTATATCATTGTGTATGGAAAACATTCTGATAATAATTAATAAGTAATTTAAATAGACTGTCTATTATGCAACAAAACATAAGACTTTCCATTTCCCTGCCCCTACCTTCAAAAAATAATTCTTCCAACAATATAACGACTTTATGTTTGTTACAGCTATCCCGTTCTATTTTATGGATGATAGTATTTCTTTTATTATAAGTTGATCTGCATAGAAATGACGAAGTTTCATTTCAGAGACACGAAACTAAAAATCTCGAAACATTGATTAAGACATTATCTTTTGGGGGAGACTAATGTGAAGGTATACGCTGATATCCACTTTTTGTAAAAATACACATTTTAAAGCTACTCATATTAAAATATTGTTTTGCGGAACGAATTAACCTAGATGTTAAGTTACAAAACTGACAATATCTTTCGAATAACCTGAGGAGTATACTTTTCTTGCTTAAGTCCTTAAAGTAACTTTCCTGTACTCAGTTCTTAGGAAATTATTATGTATTTATTTCATCATTTCCATTCAATGATCTAATAAAATGTACTGACCCAACAAATAATTCATACTAAAATATTATCTGCAACATTGTTTCCGTTCGAGTTCTTTATTATGGTTTCCGAATAAACGAATCAATAAAGAAGAGTAAAGGAAATAACACACTGTCACACGAAAGATAAATTTCACTTGAGATATATGCCCTGTTTCCTATGATTAATAAAAAATCAGAAATTGGAAGATAATATCGTTTTCTTAAAATTGTTTTTCTAACTATATTGAAAGGATTCTTATTTGTGCTTCACTTAAAATTTAAATGGTAAAGACATATTGTTGTATAAAGTAATACAAATAGTTTTATCAAACAATTGTTAGTGGTTTTATTTCTTGCATCTTACAGTCCCTTTTGTTGCATTTAGATATTTTTATTCTTCATCAATATTGGGAAGAATTTGATTATTCTAAAATTAAATAGAATAATTTTATTTCTTTTTTTTCGAGTTATATTATTAAATTTAAATTATAACATAATGCATCAGTAGGATATTTTCATATATTACGTAAGTTTCATACAATTCGTCAAAAACTGCACGTTTTGAGCAAAAAATATGCTGAAAAGTTTGCTGACTATAAAATAAAATTTTAACATGAAAGCAAAGCTGAGATTCTAAAACTTTGGTATGCAAAAATTATGAGTTTTGAGCTATGAGCATGTCTTAACAGTTTTTGAAATAATTATTTTAAAATTCAGTTTGAAATTGTTTGTTATATTATAATTGATATTAAATAAAATGTCAATGTAATCAAGTAATAGTGTGATGCGTTCAAAGATTATTAAAATAAAGGTATAAATGACATTTTTGCAAAAGTTAAATATACAATTAATTTAAATTCAAGCTTCTTCTTCAGGGGTGTAGACTGTAAATTTATTGTTGTAGAAGATATAAAACGTAAATCTAAATTAGATTGAAAATACAATCTGCAGTGCCATAATCTTAAACAGAACATGCATTTCACTTGATATATCAGAGTCAGTTTTAGGTACAGACTAATAGTGGAAACTCTGGGGCCAGAAATTTTTGGTGCTAAAACACTTACAAATACATTCTTCAGAAAAAATAAAAATTTAAAAGATACAAAAATATGGCTGGTAATTTCCATACATTTTAATAAAGAAGAATTATGGAATTGGAATTCTAATTCATTGATGCGATTTAACAATACGTAAAAAAACGTACTCCTTTAGGTAGTTTTGTACTCCTTTTAAAACTTGTACAGCCAAAATATACCTTTTCATCATTTTTGTACTGAAAAAAATATATAAACTATGATGGCAATTTTATACAAACTTTTAGAAGTTCCTATTATACTATTCCCGTTTAAAAGTTGTTTCTATCATATATCAAAGTTTGGACTTATCTATTTATTAAGAAATGGTATTAAATTCCACATTAGGTTTATGTTTACGGAACAGGATTGAGTAATTTCGGAGTTTTCCTTAAATGAAGAGGTAGTGATTTGGCATAATTTTCTGCTAAATATTACCAGCGCAAGTTACTTTTTTTTTCATTTTTTTACAGAGAATTATGCATAGTTGAAAAAGGAGTAGAAAATCTTTTAAGGAAAATTTAAAAATGTGTTTCCATTTATTCAAACAAGAGTTAAAATAGCCTTACTTTTGTTGAATGTATATTCTGTAATGGAGTATTTTCTATTGCGAGTATTGGATAAAGTTTAACAACAAAGCAAATCACATGAAAACTAATAAGAAAATATAGAAACGGCTTCAATGTCCAAGTTAACAAAGTCATTAAAAACTGATAATTTTGTTCGAATTGAAAAAAAAAATTAGCAATTAGTACAAATTATCGATGATCATCAAATCCCAGGTAATGTGTTTTATCACGATATTTTATTTGAGTATTAGGTTTTTAAACCCATTATTATCATAATTTCTTGACTGATACATCATTTTATTATTCATTTAAACTGAAGACTAAATTTGCGCTACTGTACATAAATATATGTATTTTATATATCATTTGGAATCTTTAAATTGTGTGATTATTTTATTTATTTTCACAATAAATAAAGTATCTCCTAGTTAAATACGTTTCATACTTGCTTTTTAATTTATAAAGATAAAAAAAAACATGACAATAGTATACAACACAGTTATAAGTAAAATTTCTTTTTGTCTTTAAGAATTAAATTTTATCAATATAAATCACCGTAAGCAGCACAAAATATGTCAAAGTTAAATTTCGTTTTCTATCAGTAAATCCATCATTCCATTTTAGCCTAAGAAAATTTCAAATAATCATTACAAACGTTCCAAGTGGTCACTGAAAATTGAAGTCCACAAATTTGAGCATTTATAACTACATATTTCGGTATCTCAAACATTTCATCTGCAGAGATATTTCGTTTTGGGAAACAATCGGCTCACATAGTAAAACTGGAAGGGTCTTTTGATCTTCTGTTTTGGTGGGATCCCCAAAAAGGAAAAAACTATCTTCTAAATATTTTATGATTCTTTTCTGTAGCGGCGATCCCGTTTCATAACAGAGTCATCGCTATTGTATTGCGAATGATCTGTTTCAATTTCCATTGGACTTACGGTTTCCTAAAAAACTCTTTCCTTATTTTATTGCAAAACTTCTCTTTTAAAAACTTGTCTAAGTAGCTATAGTTACCATTTTCTCGTCGCCTAGTATTATGCTACTCATTTAGCTTATTTAAAATTGAATAGTGATTCTAAAAATGGATGTATGATGAGGTTGAGAGTTCGGATGAAAAAGTTTCATCCTCACAAAGTGAGTCGGATGATGACTGCCAGGATAGTCCGAGAGACTGATGTCGAATATACATTATTTCTTCTCATCCTAGTTATCCTAAATTTTAATTTTCTGGAAATCCAGACACAAAAATATGTCGTGGAGATTCTGGAGATCAGTTAAAATGGTTCAACTTGTTCTCTTATAAAGCAAAGTTCTTATTGAATATTAAGAAGACAAAGAGATCTGCCAAGTCCTTCTTCGAGCATGCCGAATTAACAATTGCTTCTAGAACTCTGAAATCTAAGAATAGGGATATAGAATAGATTAAAAGATCTTTATTTCTGTTGTTTTTACAAGGCGTTGCTGAAAAACCCGTGGAAAAGTGGTTTTGGTCATAAAGAACAATTATATGAACTTCATTTTTAGAAAAATTATGAGTGAGATGCACTCCGTGCTTTTGATGAAATTCCTGCATTTTGAAAATAATGATGCATTCGATTAAGAGTTACATCCCAAATAAAAGATAATGAAAATCAGTGAATTACACGATCTAATGGTGATGAAATTCAAATCTGTGTGTTCCGAAACCGGATGTATCCGTGAATGAATCATTAATTTCACTTAAAGGTCGATTAGGATAGAAGCAATAGATTGAAAAAACGAGATCATTTTCGAATAAAATTGTTTCAATTATATCATTCAGAAAGTGGATTCATTTGAAACTCGTTCATATAAATAAGGTAAAAGGCATGGTCTTCCTGAAGACTATAATGTGATTATTACATTCAACAACAACTTTCATGACTCTTCTTCATAAATTAAAGGGAAAGGCTTTGTCAACGGGCAATTTTTATGCATCACTTGAACAAGCTGAATTTTTGATTAACAGTAAAATTGATGTATGTGGAAGTTTGCGATGAAATCAAACAGGTTCACCAGGTTTTTTAAAGAGAGGGGAAATCAGAAATCATGATCTTTCAAAAAGGTAAAATATGCGTGACGAAACGAAATGATTACTCCTTATGATTGGCACTTTTCATGCCCCTGATATGATGGAATAGAAATCTAAGAAAAGGACTTCGTGCTGATGAAACTGATAGCAGTAGTGCTTTATAATACCAATATGGGTGGTGTGGATGGATCAGACCAGTGACTATCCTACTAACCTGTCACCCGAAATAAATAAAGGAAAAACTACAAGAACATTTTTTGACATTTGATAAACGAAGTTGTATAGAATTCTTTCTTTACCTACAAATGGCCGGATTTTAAAAGAAAATGGTGTTCGAATGAAACTGATTGAACGATTAATCGAAGAAGGAAGTACTGATTTGGGTTCTGGCAATTTTGTTACCCCTAAAAGTTTTGAAAATGCAGTCCGGTTAATAGGCAGATATTTTCCTTCGTATGAGGAAAGTAACTATTCTAAAAAAAAAAAAAAACGGTTTGAAAATGCGTCACATGCAGCCTTAGAAAAAGGGTAAAGAAAAACGCATTTTTAGAAAAACAGGGTTTGAATACAAAAACTATAATGCTTGACAATGTGCAGATCTGTCTTTTGAAAAATATTACAGTGTAACAATATTTAAACGGTATATGTACATATGAATGTATATAAATATTTTTCTGTATAAAATTAGTGGATTTAAAATGCGTTTGAACAAATATATTTGCTGTATTTATACATTTGTACACTTCCAGTTTCAGTTATGTTCTATTGATAACCATTTGACTTTGTTCAGGTATGTATCTACCCAAAAATCAAAGTTTTCATGAAAATTTTCGAAAGTTTATTTATCACTTTTTATTAAAGCCCACATTTTTACGATTTCAAAAATAGTTTGCAAATGTTTCTAGGGTATTTAGTTAAATCAATAATGTAAGTATGGAATTTTTTAAGAAATTTTTAAATATTAATTTGTATTTTCTAGAAAACTATGATTTTATTTATTTATTTCATTACAAAAAATCTCATTTCTTAAAAAGTGTTTCAATTTTCAAATAAATTCTTACCACAATAATCTCTACATTTTTAAGTATATTGTGAATATCAAACATTGCTATTAAGTATATAACTATTTATTTTGGAACTATTAATATTTAAAAAAGTGATAAATTATTTTGATCAATTCATGTTGTGTTCATAAATTTCTGCATAACTCATTAAGTTTAAGAGATAATTTTATTTATTTGGCTTCACAATACAGATATATGTATAATAAATATATTGTTGAAACAAAAAGTTATATTTATGAAATAAAATATTTATATGAACTTTAGCACTAATGTTAAAATTTTCTATGTTTCAAGTAAATATTTCTAAAATTTTAAAAATAACAAAATATTTTTTTTAAAATGACTTTTGAATTTCAATTTTATATAGACTAAAAATATAAGTGTTTCACAAAAATTTATTTTTTTTTTGAAAAAAGGGCTACCTTTACTTTCGGTACCTTACAGTTACCATACATTCGGTGCATTAATGCTTAGACATTTTGCTTTGCTTAAGGATTTTATTGAAAATGCTAATATTTTATTTAATTTGAATCTTTGATATTTGCATAATTCGTTCATGTGAAAAATTTTGTTTTTTAACGCTTCTTTTCGTAATTTGAATGAATACTTTACCTGCAATTATGCTTATTTGAGGATATGTGAATTCAGATTTATTTCATTCATGAAATACAAGTTTTAAATAAGTTGATTTTTCTTTGTTAACATTTTTGTTTTAAAATATGCATATTTGTGTATTATATTGAAATTTCGAACTATTCCAAGATATACCTGTGTTTTTCTTTCTCTAGGCATATAGGAATTTTGAAATTTTTTTGCCATTATGTTTGAACTTTTTATATATTTTATGCGGAAAAAGACACACACACACACACACACATATATATATAAATATATATATATATATATATATATATATATATATATGTAGAAATTTGGGTGATGGAGATTGTTCATCCCGAATCTACGATGGTTTGCTCTTACGCAATGGGCTGGTTGTCTAGGGGGGTAATTTCGGATTCCATGTAATGTTGTTGATGATATTCAAGGATGAAGCTTGCAGTAGCTTTACTTGTTTATTGAGAGAGATGAAGAATAAAAAAGTATCTACACTATGATAAATATACAGGTAGTAAACAGTCCTTCCGAGACGGATAGATGGCTGCCTCATTTAACCCATATTATCGATGGACGTTGGAACGCGCTCGGGCGTTGAAGTTTACTTCCGACGCGGGTAGCGAAGGAGAAGAGAAGCGGAGAAAGTGGCGGCAAAAGAGAGCGCGAAAACGAGCGTCACATAGTTTTATTCTCGGATAGGTGGCGCTGCATGAGCTTATCACATGACTCTTGAATCGTGGCGACATCTATTGAGTATCGGAGGAACTGGTTTTACAGTAGATTGAAAAAATAAAATTAATTGCTTAATAACAATTGGATGGAAAATCCTACATATATATATATATATATATATATATATATATATATATATATATATATATATATATGATTAAATTTTTAGCTTAATAATCACATATAGTTGCTTTCAGATACAGTTTGTAAAATGTACTAAGATTGGCAGATGAATAATATTTTTTCATAATATGAATATTTTGGATCGCACTTAGTCAAATATTTTAGTCTCTTTACAGTTTGAGTAGCAAATCGTAACCAATTTTAAGTTGAGACTGACATTAAGTATAAAAAGCTCATCGGCCATTCAAATGTGAGGTGGTTTACTTTGAAACCAGCACACACACGCGCACAAAAATAGAATGCATTATGAAATTATATGATCCACTTGGGTCATGTTATTTAAATTTTTAAAAGAATGCCTTAAACCTGGGGAAGAAACAACACCCTTTATATACATCAAAACATAAACTCTACTTTCTCTACCGCTAAACATCAGTTTTCTACAAAACTACCACAAAAATTAAATATGAGATCATTTCACCATTTCAGTTTTTTTTATTGCAATGTAGAATGAGATATGGTGATCATTTCCTATCATTATTACTATAAAACAACTTAGCAACTTTGTAGGTTTATAATCCTGGGATTAAGGATACATTTCTAAAATTTAAAAATGTTTATAAGATTTGTAATGAATACGCTGAGAAAATATCTGTCTACTTCACTGAACTAAAGTGTTTTGAGTGTACTGTATCGAAAGACAAAATTAAGAAGGAAGGAATTTCTCTCACAGTCGAATTTTTAATGGATGATAGGAAAGATATAGTTATCGATGACAATTTTCTGTAAAAAGGTATTTGCGAATGAGTATTTAAATTTTGAAATATTAAAGAAATGGAAAGGTGAATAATTAAACGTGGATCATAGATGGTTAGAAGTATTTTCACATTATGATGAATATATTCTCCATTAAAATTTAAAATTATTGATTGAATGTTCACTATAATGCCTTTGTATAAATGTGGATGTAGAGAGGTTATTTATGTTCGTTTAGTGCAAGTTGCAAGTTGCAATGAAGAAAATTTATACTCATGCCAAAACAACTCATTCAATAGAAAAATTTAATTTTACAGATTAAAAATTATTTAAATTAAAAATATTAAGAATTTGCTCTTTGTTATTTTAAATTTAAAATATAATTGAATACAGAAAAAATTAAACT
Source organism: Nephila pilipes (assembly GCA_019974015.1). Lineage (NCBI taxonomy): Eukaryota > Metazoa > Arthropoda > Arachnida > Araneae > Nephilidae > Nephila > Nephila pilipes. Next base: position 23,662 of record BMAW01080763.1, read on the forward strand.
TTTACTTAAAAAGTTAATCATCCTGTATAATTATACCATTCATACTCTTACAAAAAAAATTGTCACTAGTTACAAGACATGAATAAACCCTAAGCTTTAGAATGACACCAACGTAGCTCTATTTCTGAAAGCACAAAAAACAGACAACGATTATCTAGCTAAGCTGGCATTATACTAAACATTACTTTATTCAAAACATGAAAATAATCATGGTTTTCCTTGATCTGATATTCAACAATGAATATAGGGTACTTTTTCCTGGTTAAAATTGTCATATTAAAAATAAATATTTTTTTTTAAAAAAAAAAGTTCTTAAAAATGACGGGAAAAAAGAATGTTTCCATTGTTTGATGTAAAGAAACATTTTTGCACTTTTAACACACTAATTTTTTCATGAGATATATTTTCATTCTTCATTTGTTAAAACATTTTTATTAAAACTCATTAGATCGAATGAACACCTTCCAAGTTATCATCTGAATAATCTTAACCCCACATGACGTAACAGCAAATCTCTCGAGATTCGTCCAAGACAAGGTCCTCTCCAAGGGATTGTTGATGATTACTCACATCTTAAAAGAGGGTAGGAATAGAATTTTGCTTTTTATCAAAAAAATCTATTTAGGAAATAGCCTTACGGAAAAAAGTAAAACACCTGGTTGGTTAATGCATATAATAAGGAGCAAAATAAAGTAAAATTCCCGATTATACAATGAAAAATAAAGATAAAAAAATAAATAATAATTTAAAGAAAAAATTCAAAAAAGTTAAATTTAATTATAATTTAAATTTTTTATATTTTATTATTTTTATGTTTTACATTTCTTTTTGAAATATTTATTAGATGATCAACCTTAGCTGAAGTAATAAAGAAAACTTTTAATTTATTTTCAAAATTTGGAGGCGCATTAAGAAATTTAATATTTCTAAGTAATTAGTAATAAAATATATTTATGTATAAATTTAAGCTTTAATAATTATGAAAATGGAATTTATTAGTAGAGAATAAGTATTTATCTCACTCGCTAAATATATTACGAATAATCCTGTTATTAACTATTTTTAAGTTAATATAAAAAGGTATGTTTCATATGAATTTATATTAGTTTTAATGATATTTAAATTAGAAATATCTTAAATTATAAAAAGAAATTATTTTCTAAAACAATAAGGTCATAAATGTATCTAAAAATTAATTTATTATTGTTAATAAAATAATGCACATAGAAATATAAATAAATATCAGTAAGTCTTTTACCAGCAGGATCCCTATGTTATGTACGCTTATTTATCTTATATTTTTACCATGGTAAAAATTATAATTATTTTTTAAAGCTAGAATAATGCGAAGTATAAAGTTACAAAATTATACAGGAATATTAACTTTTTTTTTATAAATTACCCAAGAAAACTGTAAATAAACTTCTATTTTCATATAATATATAGAATCTTAAGACTCATAAATATGAATAGAACACACTCTTTATTTTTTATATTAATTATTTCATAAAATTTTGTAATAATAATAGTCTTATTAAAACCATCTATAGAATTTGTAAAATTGTATGTAAGATTTTAATAAATTTACATATGAAGTTTTGAAATAACTAGTTATAGTTCTATATTTTAAATATAATTTGTGAAATTATTAGTTGAGAAAAGAATGTAAAGAAATTTAACAATATTCATTGGGTTATCTATTTTCTCAGATATTAATTAAATTTTTTAGGGAATTTTCTGTCACTATCAGTAACATTAATAAAAGCACCATTATTAATCTTATGCTAATGCATCAAATTAACAAAGTTTTTAGCAAGTAATAATCTCACTTTATAAATATAACAGATAATGAACTCTTCCTGTAAATTTTTCATAGCATCTTTTATACCTCTAAGCTGAGTGCTTTGTTTTAATCTTAAAATTCAAAT
>BMAW01080772.1:17832-39817 GCA_019974015.1 Nephila pilipes
TCAGTAAACAACCATTAAAAAAATTTGAAAATAGTATATTGTTGAAATACAGCATTAGTATTTTAAGTACTTTGAACGTCCATGCAAATTAAAAAAGTGTGAGAAAAAGCATTTAAAATTTTGAAGGTCAAGAAATGGATTAGTACATGGTTAAAGAAATTTTAAATATTTTCAGTTAAGATCTTTACTTTGTACATATTTTTGAAATCTTATACAATTAAAGTATGGAAACATATTTTCAATGTTCTAATATTTTGGGATCATGTGACCGTTTAATGCACGATTTGGTAAATCTGGTTGAGCACAAAAAAGAAATAAAATCAAACGATTATTTAATATGATTTAGCTAAATTTGAAAAAAATGTTTTTTTCCAATCATCCAAGAGTCCTCATTAAATAAGCATTTAAATTATGTGTGAAGTATGGAGTAAATTAATGTAATTTAGATGAGCATGTTAAAAGTAAATGAAAATAAAAGGGAAAGTAAAACGCATTTCGCTTAATTTTCAACTAGCAGCTTACATTGTGTATTTGCCTTAAGTCATTAATAATATTTCCTCACCTTAAATTATTTCCAAAATGGATTGAAGTTTTGTAATACTATATACTGATGATCATTCTTTGATATAATTCCGAGAGATGTTATAGGAATTTTTATTCAATCATTTTATGCGAAAGATTTGTATGTTATAACTAATAAGTTCAAATTACAAAATTTGATTATTATAGCTATACGAATCCAATTATAATGTCTATTTTGCTCCAAGATTAAATTTACTGTCTAGCTAATAACTATCACTCCGGAAATATATAATGTGCCTTTTTAGTTAATCAAATAAATATTTTCGTAGATCTATGATATTCAAATAATCCCAAAGATTAAGAAACTTCTTTTATATATTAATGAACCTAATTTAAATTTTTTTTTTATTTGAAAGATGTAATGTGATCAACTATTAGTGGTGGTTAATTGAATTATGCGCATTTACCTTCGTAAACTGAATGTTTAAAATCAATGCATTTTGGGTTATAATGAACTGATTGATAACAGATATAATAAAAGAGTCCCCAATTAATTTAACAGAATAATATTTAATTAACTCACTTATCTAAAAAAACAAATTGACCTACCAATTCTGGAATGATGATTTAAAATGCCCCTAATATTTTTACAACTGCAAAAATTGCATTCTTAAGCATAAATCTTAATTTCAATTCTTATCTGGGAACATCTTTGTGTTTTAAAACCAGAAAATCTGATCACTTACTGTTGTTGATTTTAAGTTCAAGGTAACCATGAGCTCTTTTGAAGAAATGGAATTGATATAGGCAGCGTAAAATCATAATATTATGTAGTCTATTCTTGTAAATTATATATTTTAGAGTAGGAACGACGTTTGAGTTTTATCATACGAAAGAAAAATTTATTATTTACAAAGAACGGTGCGAAAATAACTAGGTGTTTAACACAAGATCTTGGGACAATTTTTCTATAGTTGAGATTCAGTAGTAACAATCAGAACAACAATAGTAATATTATCAACAATAACAACAGAGTAGCAACAAACATAATCAATAATAACAGTAGGAACAAACAATAACAATACATACGTAGCATGTAACAATAGCAATAGCATCACTACAAATCAGAGCAACTGAAACGAAGTACCAAATTATTGATCTGAATCCTTATTCCTCATGCAGAATGATGAAATATATTGGGCAAAACAACCATTAAAAATTTGAAAATAGTATATTGGTTGGAAATACAGCATTAGCATTTTAAGTACTTGAACGTCATGAAAATTAAAAAGGTGAGAAAAAACAATTTAAAATTTTTGAAGGTCAAGGAAATGGATTAGCACATGGTTAAAGAAATTTTAAATAGCTTTCCAGCAAAGATCTTTTACTTTTGTACACATATTTTTTCAATGTTTTGGTCATTTTTGGGATCATGTGACCGTTTAATGCACGATTTGGTAAATTGGTTAAGCATAAAAAAGAAAAATCAAACGATTATTTAATATGATTTAACAATTTGAAAAAAAAAATGTTTTTTTTTCCAATCATCCATACAGAGTTTCATTAAATAAGCATTGGAGTAAATTAATGTGTGAAGTAAATATGGAGTAAATTAATGTAATTTAGATGAGCATGTTAAAAGTAAATGAAAATAAAAGGGATAGTAAAACGCATTTCGTTTAATTTTCAACTAGCAGCTTACATTGTGTATTTGCCTTTAAGTCATTAATAATATTTCCTCAAATTTAAATTATTTCCTCGAAAATGGATTGAAGTTTTGTAATACTATATACTGATGATCTATTCTTGATATAATTCCGAGAGATGTTATAGGAATTTTATTATTCAATCATTTTATGCGAAAAGATTTTGTATGTTATAACTAATAAGTTCAAATTACAAATTTGGGATCTGATTTGTAGCTATACGAATCCAATTATAATGTCATATTTTGTTCCAAGAATTAAATTTACTATCTAGCTAATAACTATCACCTCCGAAATATAAGGTGTTGCCTTATTTATTAATCAAATTAAATATTTTCATAGATCTATGATATTCAACAATCCTAAAGATTAAGAACATTTCTTTTTATTTATTAATGAACTAATTTAAAAAAATTTTATTTGAAAGATGTAATGTGATCAACCATTAGCTTGCGGTTAATTGAATTATGCGCATTTACCTTCGTAAATTTAATGTTTAAAATCAATGCATTTTGGGTTATAATGAACTGATTGATAAATTCTCAGGTATAACAAAAGCAGTCCTTAAATTTAATTTAACAGAATAATATTTAATTAACTCAATTTATCTAAAAAAAACTAAATTGGCCCCAATTCTGGAATGATGATTTAAATGCCCCTCGACTAATATTTTTACAACTGCAAAAATTGCATTCTTAAGGCTCCCGTCTACCCGCCATTTTGATTTCGTGGACGTAATGTTAATCCTATGGAATTTTGACTTTAATTCTCACATCTTTATTGTTTGATCTATTTGAATGCAACAAAGTGAATTTGAAAGAGCAAAAAATAATCAATGCTTCTGTGGAATTACTTTTTGCCTAAGATTCTTAAAAATATTTTTATTCTTATTTTAATTATTCGTTTTTGAGGTTTCCGGTCTTTAAAGAATATTTTCAAATATTTTTAAGAATCGGAGGGAAAAAGTAATTCCACAGAAGCATTCATTATTTTTTGCTCTTTCAGTTGCACTTTATTGCATTCAAATAGATCAAATAATAAAGATGGGAGAATTCAAGTCGAAATTCCATAGGATTAACATTACGTCCACGAAATCAAAATGGCGGGTAGACGGGAGCCTTAGGCATAAATCTTAATTCTCAATTTTATCTGGGAACATCTTTTTATTTTAAACCAGAAAATCTGATCACTTTACTGTTGCTGATTATTTTAAGTTCAAGGTAATGAACATGAGCTCTTTGGAAGAAATGGAATTGACAGGGCAGCGTAAAATCATAATATTATATGTAGTTCATTTCGGTAAATTATATATTTTAGAGTAGGAACGACGTTTGAGTTTATTAAATTTCGAAAGGAAAATTTAAATATTATTTACAAAGAATGGGGCAAAATAAAAATCAGACTTGCTTAACACAGATCTTGGGACAATTTTTCTATAAGGAGATTCAGTAGTAACAATCAGGAACAACAATAGTAATATTATCAACAATAACAATACAGATGCAACAACATAATCAATAATAACAGTAGGAACAAATCAATAACAATAATAATAGCTGTAGTAACAATAGCAATAACAACAATAATAAAACAGTAAAAATTATAACAGCAGCAGCAATAACAACAACAATAATAATAATTTAAAACACTAAATATCCCCTTTTTTATTACAAGGTTTTTCTGAATTTCACTTGGTGTGTGTGTGTGTCATCAAATTTTCGATCGTTAATTTAACCAACTTCCTATCAAGCTAGAGCTATGAAATTTTGGGAATCGTTCGTACTCGCCTAACAATGCAATATTTAGACATTTGCGATAAGTTTTAATTAATAATGCAGTTTAGCCCAATCACTTGGCGCGATTTCAAAAATTTGCACCAAACTTGGCTGTTTTTTTTTTTTCTTTTTTTTTTTTTTTCTTTGGTCAACGTTAAGTCCGTTAAACGGAACAGGGTAGCCACATTTAGCAAAATATCGCCAAGTAATTCTTGTCCCCAAGGGTGGTTGGGTAAAAATGCATTCCATCCATTTAATTTGCCGGATGAATTAATTAATTTTAGTTAGTTTTAACGTTTTTATGTATTTCACTTGGTGTGTGTCTGTATGTATGTGTATCAGTGTGTCATCAAATTGTCTATCGTTAATTTAACCAACTTCCCATCAAGTTAGAGCTCTGAAAATTTGGGAACCGTTCTTATTTGCCTAACAATGCAATATTTAGATATTTTAACTAATATTTTAATATTTTTTTTAATAAACTTTGCCTCCATATAAAAACGTTGTTTTTAAAAACGTTGGTTTTTATTTCGAATTATTGAACTTTTTGTTTATAATGTTTGAATTCATATATCTTTTCTTTTCTGAAGGAATGAATGCCAAACTTCCTCAGAACTTAGTCTCAAAATGAAATATTCGTAGCTTCCAAGATGCTGCCGAAGATCATTCGAATGTATCTTGTAGAAAAATTGCGTTACATAAAAATAAGAAGGGAAATGGAAATCATATAACCCATACGCCTTGAATGAAGGGATGCATTTGTTTAATTTATTAAAAACACACTCTTCAAAAGTAAAGGTTTAGCATATATTCATGTACATGAAATTTTGTATTGGTCAAAGTAGAAGTGAAATCATAACTTAGTAAAATATCGAAAAAATTTAAATGTATTTAAAAGAAGGAAAGAATGTGCGTTGTGAAACGAAACTGGATCGATTCACTATTCTTCCAATGAAAATTACTTTTATTGCATAGTTCTGCTCCAGTTGTTTTTTTCTAAGTAATATTTTTCATCATACTCACAATACACTAAAAATATTCAGCGCTATAACTATTCTTTTTCGCTCTTTCCCTTCAGCTGTTTTATTGCTATCAATTCTTGTAATTTAATTCTTGAGTCATTCCCAGATAAAAAAAAATTATATTCAAATCAAATAATGCATTGAAAAACTTTTGTTATGGTTCTTTTCAGACATTTTTTTTTAAGTTATAACTTACCAGCGGACGCGCTATCTTTACAAAAATAAAAAGTCACATATACTTCCTAGGAACGCTGTTGGGAAATGCAATTTGTTTAATGTTGAATTAGTGAAATTATGTTGTAACTAGTAAATACTTAATATGCACGTTTTATTCAAATGTTGTTTAAATTACCAGATCAATTCTTTCTTTAAGGAAACATAAAAAACTTATGTAGAAATCATAAAAATAAAATTACCGAAATAGAGGATAACTCTGTTGTACTATTATATATATTATATATATATATATATATATATATATATATATATATATATATATATATATATATAATTTAGCTATAAACATAATACAGAAGTAAAAAATCAAATTAAAGTTTAGATATAAAACAAGGAAGAAATTAGTCTTTTTATATAATCACTGATTTGCAGCGTTTCATATGAGCAAATGTGTTTAGAGTGCTCCGAACATTTGAATTCTATTATCACGGTAAACACCAGTCAAACAAAGCATTTTGAAAAGCAATTTCATTTCTGCAACACCCGTATTCCTTTAATTAGGCCTCACATTGCAAATGAATTTATTCGTATTTTGAAATGTACTTTTAATAATGTGATCAGTAATGAAACATTTCCATAAATACAAAATATCCATGTGATTTTTAACCAGCCCAATGACTCCAGGTAAATAAGTACATGCATTGGGAAGGGCTCGTTTAGTTTTCTTGAATGGATTTTCATGACATTTCGATGTGACTGCTTATCTTAAGATGGGCTGTGTAGCTTCCATGGAACAATTGTCATTATATTTTGCGTTGCTTTTTGACCTTCCTATTTACACATAGGAAAGACTTAAAAGTGTTCCTTCAGGCATGAATTAATAACACCGGAAACTTAACTTGAATTCCACTTGAGAATCAAATAATTAAACTTTAAAAAATTATGTACTACGTTTAGTTTTAAAAGGTCAAACATAATGTTTTATATTTAGAACTTATGTATTATAAAATTCTTAAATTCCCTTGGTATAGGAAGCATTGAATTTGCTCATAAAAAAAAAATGCTTAATTAAATAATTCCAAGCAGTAAAAGGTTGGCAAACAGACAATAGTGTGGAAGGGTTCTTGCGAATAGAACATCTTGTTATTATTTCCTTCTGTTGTCATTATTAATTAAATAATCACAAATCCTTAGTCTGAGAAATTCAAAGTCAAATAGAGCTGATAACAAAGTTATTTTATTTACAGAGAGAGATCTATGAATAATCAACAGTCAATCCCTAATCTACTGGGTCTGTAGTTTTATTCCATACGAGTCTGAATTTAACTTTACTATAATAAATAATTACTCATCTTAACGAAACCAATCTAGTTGGAGTTATTAATAGAACATTACATGAGAATTCAAATCCATAACATTTGATAGATTCTTTCTATGTTCACTTCTAAAGCTCCTTACTTAGTGCAGGTAAAATGTTTGCATTAATAACTTCCACCTATTTTCAATATCACCAAATAATTAATTCTAATTTAAATTCTTCGATGCTTATAAATATAATTTATCAAATCTATTCATATAACTTCAGTAATTCCAATATATCTACAAACGTAACATTTCACTTATTGGTTGGGATTTTGAATTCAAACAACATCCAATTAAAGGTCTTCAAAGTATTAGTTGAAGGCGGAAACGTGATGAAGACCATGTTATGTAATGAAAATGCGCACATTGATTTTCAGTTATTTGATTATGAAGCAAACGGGTATTATCTTCAAACATGAATGCTTTCACCATATTTTAATATTAGGAGGGAAATGGTATTCGCAATTTTGTGTTGATGGTTACCAAGTTACCACAACCGTCATGGAGTTTTAATAACAATTATTTAATGGCATAATTTTTTCTTTTATAAGAATTTGATTGATGAAAATATATTCTCTTTATTCATCGTCAACTAATACAAAATTCATATTTGGCTTAAAATATGGTACAGAAAACATAGGATTTCTTTTAATTACTTATATCTTTATGGTATTTGTTTTACTTCACTTAAATTCAAAATATATATACTTATTAAATACAGGATTATGCAAAAAGTTTCAAAACTGAGTAAAGTCTTGTGCATATATGAAGCACTAATACTAATTAATATCAGTCCAGAATTTGTTTGATAGAATATCAAACTACTCTTATCATGAGAAGCAGAATTACTATTTTATATAAATTTACTTTCCTCCCGAGAAATACGCTTAGCTAACCATTATAATTAAATTCGTTTGCAAACGCTATCGGCTCAAACGCTATCGATTGTCTCTTTAAAAGAGGAATTAAACAACAAACTCTTGATCAATTTATCTACCCAGTTGCTTGGGGTGCTCTCGAATGATCTCAATTTCTTGATTATCTTGACGGGTAGTTTACGTTTCGAATTTGGGTCAACTGAGAATGTTATTGGCCTTACATTGGATCTCCTCAGCGAAGCGTTATTAATTAATTTCGTTTGAAATTAATTTCTGATTACTTTAGAATACTTCGTTTTCAATGGATGTAGCAATTATATATTGTACTTACTGTTTTCAGTGATACAATAAAAATATCGGAATCAGTTCATTTTGGGGGTTCAGAATTCACTTGAAAGAAATTTCAGTGAATGAGTTGGTGTTTTTATTCAATGTCTTTTGTGTGCGTAACGAAAAAGGAGGAAATGAATATTTAAAAGTTTTCGTTAACTACTTAGTTAATTTTCCAATTTACTGTTTCGTTCATTTCTATATACACCATTGTTCTTTTATTACGCTGTTTTATAGATGGTTCTATATCCACAAACACAGAGGGCAAATAAGAAATTACTTGTGTTAGGAATGAGAATGGGTTAAATCACTGTAGTGTTGCCCATTGATCTATTTCTTTCTTCTGAAGACTCCCTTCGCTTCACGAAAAATCCTCGCCATGACTTTTCCGACCATCGCCTTCTTTGGATGAGACAATAGAAGGTGCCTCTTGTTTTAACTGTCGTGCAGACTCTGGTGTATAATGATGAGGGCAGATCTTCATCAACGATGATAAATAAACTTAAAATGACAAAGATCAATTTTCAAACAACCTTAACTTTCTAAATTTGGATTGGGTGGAACACATATCTAATTTCACTTTTGTTTTGGTTTCGTTTAACTGATGATAGTGATTTGAAGCACCTCACGATTATCATGTAGTAATATCAGACTGTCCGTGATTGTATCAATTTCTTCCATAGCCTTCTTTGCGCGCACAAATGGTAGTTCTGTTACGGGTGATTAACAAATTGCGCCTCGAGAATGGAAACCGATTTCCATTTAAGAAAAATGTGCTTAAAACCTTTCTTGCGGGATTCTTTCTTTCTCTAGGAAAATCCCAAGATTTCCTTTAAAAATGTGTGTTCTCTAATTTTTGCTCACAACACATTCAAACGTTTCATATAAAGAGACACAAACTCAGCACAACTCGTGATGTAGAGCGAAAATCATAAAGACCACAACGTGTCCATCCTTCTCTTCTTCAGGCACGTGAATATGTTGTAAATTTCGATCCTTTATGAATTTCAGTAATTAATTTAATAAACTCATAATTAGCCCAAAATTTATTGTTATTTATTACATTGTTAATTAGTTAATTTATTTTAATTCGTGATTACGGTATTCTTTTTCTGTTTTAGTTCATCTTATGTACTTCCACTAATAGATAATTTTGGCCTGAATGGAATACCTCTTTAACTTTAAGAAGTAGTTTAAAGAATCAAAACAATTTAAAGCTCTTGCAGAGAGAAATAGGGCCTTCACATCTGTAGTATACAATGAAAACATTAACAAGTATCAGCATCTCCGAAAAATATACTTTTTGAACCACCATCGTAATTGTTTAATCTCTTCATAATAGTATTACAATTTGCACTTTCAATGGCAAGAAAAATAAATTTTTTTTGAAATTTTGATAAAAAATTATAAAAATAAAAAGTATATTTATTGGTGATTCACGCGCTTATATAAACATTTACATAATTCATTTTTCAGAGAGAGATAATGTGTATTTTTTTCCAGTTTTTTCTTATTTCTTGAATCCGTCTGATTAAATGTACTTTAGACTAAAGTCTTTAGGCCATTTTGATTTCGAAAATATAGTGCTAATACTATGGAATTATTTCTACTGCCGTTCTCAAATCAAATGTATTTCATCTTGCGTGAAAAGAAGGTTATTCAAAAGAGCAAAGTAAATAAATAAATAAAGGTTTTTTCGGAAAAAAGTTTGTTTTTCTAATTTTTAAAATTTTTTACCCTTATTTTGAATATGCGCTTGTGGTTTTTCTGGTCTTTTAAAGTATTCTAAAACATTTTCAAAAATCTAGAAGAAAATGTAATTCAGCTGAAGTCTTCATCTTTTTGCTCTTTCGGTTGCACCTTTTTTACATTCAAATAGATAAAACATTATAGATTTAAGGTTAATTGTAGAAATTTCATAGAATTAACATTACGTTCATTCTCATTCTTCCGTCAGAAACAGGCAATGGATGATACACTTCAAAACAATTGTATCTCTCTCCCTGAGAATTTATTACAATTTCAAATATGTATATGATTATATTGTAAAAAAATGTTTAAATAGTAAACACAGCATAAAATTTCAATGCCATGTAATATATCGGCTAATTATTTATCACAGCTCAATATTTCAACTTTTGGATATCGTATTTTATTTTATCAAATAATTGTTAAGATATTCATATTCAAATTGTAGCGATGAACTATTTTCGTACTTACGTATATTAATTACCAGAAATAGCAGGAGTGTTAGTGGCGACGGATATCTCGCAATTCAGCCTTGGTGAAGTGAAGGGATCAACACCTGTGCTAGGCATCTTACTCTCCAAATTTCCACATTATGCCCAACGTAGGAATTGGAGGCCTGGCTCGTTTACCGTGCATCATTCTCACTATAACTCTAACTCTCAAATCGGTAGAAACAACGTAGACACTACTCGGCTACAGCGGGAAAAACAAGTTAACTTATATGACATATTTTTAAAAATTTGCATAAAAAGTGGGATAAAAATAAAATGTTCTCAGAATAGAATAACCCCCTTATAAAACAAAAAATAAAAGGTTTTAGAATCTTTAGTTTTTCAGAGGACAAGGCATAACTTATATCGAAGATAATTTAGGACATTTTTTTTATTTTTTGATTGTACTTTCATGAACATTTTGACATTCATGAATTCATATTTCTGCATTTATTTTTTTCAATTCTTTTCTGTCATTACATTTTAAAAGATAAAATATATTGCCATTTCATAAAACATTTCAAAATAATTCCATAATTGTTTAAATTTGTAACATATTCAACGTATCAAACTCGATGTATTCTGTTATTTTAAAGTAGCAAATTATTTTTCAACAAAAGATGCTTTAAAAAAAAAACCCAGATAAATCCATTATTCATGAAGAGTTTTCTTAGTCTCTTATGTTATTCATTTTTTAAAAAAAATCATGAAACGAATAGCCCTTTTTACACAAGGGTGGGGAGAAAAGTCACTGTACAATTTAAAATACGAATACATTTCTCAAATAATATTTTTTTGGTTTTTTTTTTAGAATCAGAATATATTGGAATTTTACTATGAAAATATACAAAATCGAGCAACGAGTGAGAATTATCCTGTGCTTTTATAGAAATTAAGGTTCCCTTGTTCTTACACAAAGAGTACACGAGCCTAATTTCATTTAAAAATTCCACACTTATTCTATTCCACACTTATATTGGCTTTACTTAAACGTTTAGTAAGGGTTTATCGAAAGTACTACGAGGAATGGAAGAGCCTGTTTAATTAGAAACCAAGCCAAACTTGAACGTGTTGAAGAAATCATAGCTGTAAAACCAGACACTTAGACTCAATGCCGTTAACGAGAGCTTATTATTATTACTCATATTCTCCTGATCTCACTGCACCGGATTTTGGTCTCTTGGGTTACCTTAAAGATAATGCTTCCATCAATAATCCTAAAATGTTTGCTTAGCTCAAGACCATTATGTGTCAAGAAATTCAGGAAATGCAGCAAAAAATATTGCAAATTGTTCTGAAAAATGAGATGGAAAGAGCCAGTGTTTTCTAACTGGAAATAGGTAATCGACTAAGAGATATTTTTTCATACATATTTAAAAAAAAAAAAAAAAAATATGACGTTACGGTTTCCCTACTATCACGTATTTGTTCCATCACAAATTAATTAATCACCAAATCTAAACTTACAATTACCAAGTCAATTAATTACATACTAAGTTCATTAATCACACACTAATTACCAAATAAAAATAATCACATAATTAAGTCCTTAACTAACTTTTGTAAAAAAAAAAATCTAGATATATATCACTCCTATGAAGCAGACACGATAGCGTCCACTACAAAATATTAACATTATGAAATGCTAATTTAATATAAAACCTGACTAACCGGATCCGAGTCAGTACTAAATCCGTTAGCTGAATCTGACTAACACTCCAATTAACAATGATCACTCTCACTAAATATTGAGTAAAACCTCCCAATTTCTTTTCCTCTCGCTTTCCACCAACCCACTTATTAAACTCTGCATTGTTTATATATGCTACCTCAACAATCTTGTTCATTATACTTCAATATTTCTATTTTAATTTATGCAAGTCATGGTTCATTAAGAAGAAGCTGTTTGCAAATCAAATAACGTCAAATAAAAGTCCCCAAAATGTTAGTTGCCAGAAAATACCCGTGAGAACACAGTCATAAATTTCCCCCAAACTTTATAGTGCCCTAATATAAATAAGAACATTCTATTATAGAGCATTAAATATTATTTTCATCCCATATTGCAAAAAGATATCTGCCCACTCTATATAAAACCTCACACTTTAAAAAAAAGTTTAATTATTATAGATTACATGCAGGGTAGAATGGTGCCATTTTCTTTCAAATCTGGATTAAAATTGACTAAGAGGCAGTGACCTAAGGGTTCTTTAATACTGCGAAACTTGTAAGGATTACTTGAGGTCATGGATAATAATTTATTCGGCGTAAGTCACTACTCGGTGTCTTTCCACCTAAAGACAGTCTTCTAGTAACATTTATTATTCATAAGAGCATCATTGAAGATCAACTAGAGAATTAGCCCCTCGACATATGGCTTCAGGCAGTTAAGTGATGTCTGGTTACTGCATAAAAAAAGTCTTGACTGATGAACGGAGGGCTAATATGTCAGGCTTAGTGCTTCGAGAGATTTATTGACGAATTCATTCTTCCACAGCGCTAGCATTAATTTTATGTATCATAGCAAGAAATTTTCTATCTTTATCGTAACAAAATATATGTATGAGATAAAATTATGTACACTAAAACAGAATAACACTGGATAAATATAACTGATTGGTTACTTGTCATTTAATTCCAATGAATTTTGAAAGAGCATATTTCATAGATTTGTTTGGAGAGGAATTCTATCAACAGAGGTGTAGCATGTCGCTGTGGGTGGCATATTTCCTTCAATGTTTAACACGGCAACCATATTAAAGTCTAATTTAATAGTCAACAAGTTTGTGACACCTACTGAAGATACGTAAAACAAAGAAAACATTTTATTCTAACTTTCAACATAGAATATGCAATACTACTCTCTATCTCTCCAATCCCTTTTAACTCAGTTAATCCTAGTTTACATTCCAATAATAAAGTTTTAGCTTATCAAATCACTCGGTCTGATTCAGAAATTGTTTGGTTATCACAGATTAGACTCGTATTACTTTTTAACTAGGCATCACTTCAACCCAACCGATTATTATAATGATTCACATCAAACTACACAATTCTCAATTTACCGTTATTCTCTCTTTCTCTCTCCCTTCTCTTTCTTTTCCATTTTATTTCAATTATATATCATTATCTCTTATTCAATTCACTACAATTCTTATCTTCATCTAAATTATCTAATCAGTTTTAATTTTGTTTAGAAAAAATTGCAATTTTATGCAATTCAAATTACCAAATAGTCCCGAGATTAGTAAAGGAAAATCGGGAACATTACAACAGGCCATTCAATTTATTTTACGTCGTTAGATTTTTCTTTTACGCCATTAGACTATGGTAATGTTTGATTTCAGATAAATAATCCCCCCCCCCCCAAGTTGTTATCTTATATACTCCTAAAGAAGCTGGAGTATAAGCTTGTTAGAAAAATTGCCAATTTTTAAGGTACCAGCTAAACTACCTGCTCTTCTCCCACTGAGTTTTTGAAATAAAACTATTTGAAATAAAATAATTTGATGAATAATTTGTCTATAAAAAACATAGATCTTGCGGTTATGTATGTGTGTGTATTTGTTTTTGTTGTATGTAATGTGTCCAGCAGCTATGAGTAGCGGAGTGGTAATTTTCCTCCTTGGAAGGAAAAAAAAATATATTTAAAACTATATCATTGAATTTACAATTCAAAATTTATAAAAAATCTATCTATCGGTATTTTTCCCAGTTATTTTTTGAACCTTAAGATAGGCTCAGTATTTCAGAGTAATTTAATCAAGCGTATTATTTGTATGCAGAAGAAACAAAACAGCAATTGAACATTCAGTTTCATGTTGGATTTTGTACGAAACAAAAACTAACGCAATTCCATCATTTTTAACCAATTTGTGGCAGTTAGTACTAACTTACCATTCACGATTGCTGACACGCATTCACGCTTGCTTATAACAATGAACAGGCAATTCTAAAAACTAAAATCGCCCAAAGGGAAGAGCAAGCACCTTCTGCTATAGTTATATAAAGTAGCACTGGAAAACAAGGATTCAGAAGAATCACCCAAGGAAGTTACCAGGTTTTTTCTTCCCTTTTATACTTTTCATATTATTTATTACAGCTACTCAGGTCGTTAGCTTATGTTTTCTTTGATATTAACTTCTTTTAAATGTCTTAACACTGTTTGTTATTCTCGTGAGAATGTGAGGTTACCAATCATTTTGATACTTAAAAGCCTTCTAGTCCGGAGTCATTTAGATGATTACCACATTAGTGACCTGTCTCTCACTGATTTAAAAAAAATCAAAACTTCTCTAAAAACTTATTAAAATGCATATTTTTTAGCTGAAACATTTTCGAATTTTTTTTTTGAGTCTGATGAAAGACATGGAAAAATGAAGAAAAAGAAGCTTTTCCTCCCCAAAAGTATCACTAAAAACTAAATGAAATGAAATGCTTTTTGCACAGGATTATGCTTGCCGTATCATCCAAACATCTGTGGAGCATACTTAAAACTTTTGCAATGATACGATCAAAGATATGGATTTGTATTAAGGAAGTCAAATATACATATAAAGAATTACAAATTCATATTTTACCGTTTTGAAAATCATACTGTTTCTTAGTGTTTATTTATTTTCATTTAAAACTAGAAGTAAAAAACTAATTTAACATTTTATGAAGAATTATGCACCAAAATTACTAGTCTTGTTCAGATTTTAGTGGGAGTAAATCCTCATAGAACATATTTCGCAGGCTTGTTTGAAGA
Organism: Nephila pilipes; assembly: GCA_019974015.1. Taxonomy (NCBI): domain Eukaryota; kingdom Metazoa; phylum Arthropoda; class Arachnida; order Araneae; family Nephilidae; genus Nephila; species Nephila pilipes. The sequence continues at coordinate 32,595 of BMAW01080772.1, forward strand.
GAAATTTCATCCTTTGCGTTTTAGCTTTTCGCATGTCAATGGATCATATATTTAGCTTAAGTATGATAAGTGTATGAAAAATTAATTATTTTTATTTCTAATGCAATATATTTGATTTTAGATGTTTGTCCTTTTTCAAATTGATTTTATTTTACGCTCTTGTAAATGCCACCAATAAAACAGATCTGGTAGATTGTTATTTATTAACGTGACTTTGAATTAAAAACAAGAAAGTATTGATGTTATATATTTTCCTTTAAAATTACTTGTAAAAATGGAAAAAAAATCTATGTAGAACAGTGTACCATGACTAGTACAGTCTCTTATTCAAAATGCAAAGCTCTGGTACACATGTCATGTAATATCACTGTATAATTTTTCTTTTGACAATTTATTCTTAATGATGTTATTTAAAAAATTATCCCTGGTGAAGAATGGGTCCTTTATTTAGTATTGAATGTTTTTCGTGTTCAGTTGTACTTTTTTAAAATGAAATACGATATTTATGTTAAAAATTTAATTACCTTTGATTAAAAAAGCATTTAAAAAGTTCCTTTAAATGATATTGGATCTTTTAAATTGACAATAAAAGCTTGTTTTTTTTAAAATGACATTCCTTTCAAGAAATTCCTCCTTTTGCTTCGAATACTTTCCTAATCTTTTCAGTGTCTGTAAAGGAGAACAAGAAGAATTCAATTCTTATATATTTTTCTGCCTCAGCTGTCGCTCCAAACGGTTTAAGGAAAAAAAAAGATGTTAAACTAGAAATCTGTGTATATGTTTTTTTTATTCCTGTGCTACAAAAAGCTTTAAAGTTACTAATACAATTAAGATACGTTTTCCTCTCCTAACACAGAGATAAAATATTTTGTAAAAAATTGAATAATTTTTTCTCGCCGAATGCCAATTATTATTGAAAAATTAAAAGGAAAAAAAATTGTACAGAGTAAACTTCGAATTGAGAAAATAAAGCTTATAGAATCAAGATATCTACGAGCTCCTTCTCTCACAAAAAGAGTTATTCCAAATAACTCGAAAGAAGAAACTTCATTTTACTGGTTTGTGCTAAAACCTTCTGTAAACAGATGGTACTTTTATGATACTAAAATGATAAAAAGTTTAGCTTACTTATACGAATATCAGTTAAAGGAAGGAAATCTTTTTCCCTTCAATTTTGTTCAAGATGAGGAAAGAAAAAAGTTCGTAAACTTTGTTGCCAATCTAAAAGGTCAGAAATGACGATGTATTTCATTTGCATTCAATTTCTTACATTTTTCTGAAGTAAGGTTGAATATATTGTAGTAAAAAAGGAAAACATTTTTCTTCCAGATTTTTATTTGATCCGAAATTCGGGTTAACGGATAATTTTTCCTTTACATTCCTGCATATTATTATTTTTAAATTGCTTTTCTTTGGGAATTTATATCACACTTTTTCTATAACAACGAGTATTGTTGATGCCAAATTTGTCATGGTATATACCTGGTCTGGTTGGAATTGGTGCCTTGGTGAAAAACTACAGCTACTTGCTTTAATTTTAATATCGAACAGAATATTATCATCAGCTTTAATAATTTGTTATCCACTTAAATATTTTATTGTTTTCTTTAATTTTAACATGTGAATACTAATTAAAAATTTGATTGATTCGTTGATTAATTTTGCTCTGAGTACCTCCAAATACAAAACTGTGTATCCACATAGAATTATATTCTTAATTCATTGAGAGAAACCAGCCTAATTTGAAATTTATTTTAGGGACTCATTTCTCCCGACAATTCTGTTTTCATTCTTCAGTACTAAATTGTTTGCAAACAATAAATTTTTTCTTATAAGAAAGTTTTTAAAAAAACGTTAGTAAAAACCTAGAGCATCAAAATGCACAGATTAAAAATTTGATTAAAAATATGCTTAGCTTAATATTCCAAATACATTTAAAATCATAAATTAAAAAGAAGATAGATAGATAGATAGAGAGTGAGTGAGTGAGAGAGAGAGAGAGAGAGAGAGAAGTTCTTTTTTTCCATATTTCAAAATTTTATATTTACGCTTTTACACATCTTTATTTCTCAACAAAAATACGAAAAACGTTTAAAAATGAAAACATTCGAAGAGTATATGTAACCAGAAATATACCAGAAATTATTTAAAGAAAACGCAATCATATAAAGCTAAATTTTTTATTTCAAGTTTTTATTAATACAAATATTTACAAAATATAAACCAAAGTATTTAATAAACAATCAGAATTTTGAATGATTGATTGATTTTTTTTGTTACCGTTTCACTAAGAAGTAAGCCGAAGGTTATTGGCGACGGACCTCGTAACGTTGAACCCAGAGTGATGAGAGAGTCAGCTGAGCTGCCTCTCTCTATATATATTAAGGGCAATGAGCCCTGATAACTTCAACGTGTGTCGGTATTGCTAAAATACAGATATTACGAGGTATCGTGTCTCGAATCCATATCTAGGCGAACACAACATCGACCTTGAGCTTGCGATCATGACCACTCGATTACCATGGACATCGTTACACATATAACACACACACACATATATATATATATATATATATATATATATATTATGAAAAAATTAAATGTGTGAGGGGCATTCAAATCAAACAAACGCATTTAAATTAATTTTTTAAAACTTATTGTATTTCTTATAGAAATGTTGGAATATTTAAAGATCTCGTTAAGAAGATAAAACATAGAGGAAGTATCTCAAGTCAAATGAATATCTTAAGAAATATTGTCTATGTACATTGAGCAATAATTTATAGCCAAGAAGGGTTCTATAAAGAATACTAAAATTTTTAGAATACTTAATTGGGAAAATCCCTTCGAGATATTTGAGTTTAGCAATTGATTTTCTGCAAATTTCGTATCTTTCAAATGTCTTAAAAAACGCAATTCACCTTTGAGTATATTTATTTTAGATTCTTTCGTTGTAAAATTTCTTTTTTTCTTTCTTTTTCTATTTTTTCGGAAGTAAAAAGAGAGAAATTTTTAAAAAAATAGAAGCAGTACAATTTTACTTTTTTTAATTTATTCGCTAGAAACCCCGGGCGAATACATATACCTTCTTCATAAATTTAGATCTTTCTAAGTAAAGCTAAGTAATTATTTTAAAAAGTATTAAGAAATAAAAAAAGAATATATATATATATATATATATATATATATATATATATATAAAGTTATATTATAAAAATATTTTGTAAATCTGATCTTTACCGAGTGTCTCAGATTTCTACTCTTCTATTGATTTGAAACAAAAAACAATAAATATAAAGTAATTGATTTAAAAAAAAATTCCATCCCTAAGTTCACCTAATCTCAATTAAGAAAGGATGGTTATTCTTTAGTTGTGTTCCATTGTAAAGTATTCTTCAGAACCATCTCCATCATCTGATCATGGTTCAAATCGCGACATCTATAGCCAATATTTGGTTTTATTGCAATTAAATGAAAACAAATAATAATAATAAAATTTTTTTATGTTTGTTTCGAATAATTTCAATGAAAATTACTGCTTACAATGAAAAAAAAAAGGATTGCATCACATAAAAAGTATATGAAATTTCTTAGGAAATTTATATCTGATCTTTCAATTTGTGATACCAATTGTAACTTACAACAAAATCTTTCTATATACCAATTGTAAGTTTAATATTTAACTTCCCCATTTAATGAATTTTTTCATTCTTTTTTGTATTACTTATGAATCAAAACTCTTCAAGAGAAAACAGATGAATTTGAAATCTTTATAAATCTTATTTTTACTTATGGGAAAATATTGAAAAAACATTTTAAATTTGTGAGGTTTTATTGTACACATAGCACAACATTTCCCGTCATATACCGAGTGTCTGAAGCTAATGCATGATAAATAATTTAGCATTTTGTGCTATAATTATTATCAATTGCAAGTAAATAATTGCAGAATTCCCATTATGTGAATGTTAACAGAAACCATAATTCCATGCAATTAGACAGAAAGCAAATTAATCGAATTTTTTTCTATTGAAGTGGAGGGTGGTACTTTAGACATTGAGTATAAAAAGTTTGCATTTCATTCTTATTAGGTGTAACGTAATTTTTTTCATTCACAGTTCGAAGTGGCTGGAGAAAAAGGAAAATAGTAATGCTTAAGACTCAAGAGGAAAACTAGGGGTGTTTCTTATTTGCAATTAGTTCCATTTTTACAGCTGAAAACATTACGTTAGAGAACGAAACATAATTTTATTTTTTTATGAAAATGTCTAATTGGAAATAAACGTTTTGACTCAGTTTCTGCTTTAGATCTTTTTATGTTTTTCACAGCGTCGTTGCTACAGAGTACAAAAAAGCGTTTCTATTGAGAGCATTATTCTCTATTAATAGAAAATAATACATTAAGATGATATAAATCCATGCAATGATGAGTTTTTAAGAACTCTTTTTTTAGATTGCTAATGATTTCATTATCATCGAATAAATTGTTTGTATTTGATTAATCTTTTATGCCATCGCATATTCATTTGACTCTCTACGCGCTTTGCAGACATTCCAGTAATATAAATATATTCTACTTTTTCATTATGTTAAATGTATTGTCTTTCGTGATATAATTAATATTTGAAATTTCAAGTTAGAAAAATTCTTAATAAACAAAAATAATTAATGTAATATTAATTAAATAAAATAAAAATAATAATAATAAATGAAATTGATTTTTCTAATTTCATTTTAACATATTCTAAGGTTTCAGCTTTTCCTAATTATTTAAAGCTGAGAGGCAATCGGGTTGATTTGGATATTTGAAACATTTGATACCTCCAATGGTGGCATCTCATTCCTTCGGATGCAACTTATACATGAAGAACAAAACTTACTTTCCAACATATGTGAAGGATAGATACGTACATATATGATGGATAAATACGTTCAATAACATCGGCTCTGATATTTATCTCGAAAGGTTAGCATTGAACAAGTAGATATCGATTCTTTGAACCATAAATAATCATAACAAATAAATCGGTGGATAGGACCAACAAATAATGCCACGAAATATGTAACGTTGGGCTATTAGAGATTTAATTATTACTCTTTTAATACCATCAGAAACACATTGGTAATTTGATAAAATTATAACTCCTTACCAACAAAAACGAACGTTATTAAGTAAATTAGATGAAGGTGAGAAGTGTAATGAATTCAATTAAAAGGTTTGTGTGACATGAGCGAAATAGATATGAAAGGAGAAAAGGAGATATAGAGGATAATAACAAGCTGATAAATATTATAGATTGGAGTAAATAGTAATTTATATTGATAGTAGATGGAAGTGAATCCTGATCAGTAGAACAAGAGTCAAATTTGCTATGATCGAAAAGTGTTTTAATCTGAATGGGTAATTGGTAAGCTAAGACTTTACTATATTTTATCATAAACAGATATTAATTGAGTTAATATGGATTAAAGAGAGAGAGTGAGCGATTTTGTATTTATTCAGTGTTGATAGTTAATACGTTGTGTTGTGTAACCCTAACGTGTCCTCAATTGGAGTTTTAAACTTTTGACAGTTAAATTATCCTTTAAGATGCTTTTGGTGCTAAATAATGAAATACGTACAATACAAGTAATATGAAACAACGATCCAGTTCTATAAATATTTGATAAATGGCTCGAGCTCTGATGTCACTAAGACACCACCATGTAATGTGGCTGAGGGGCTGAAGCTCCAAAAATCTGATCGGTGTCCCAAGTCCTCTAGTTGGCATGGTGTTGAAGTATAAAGAGGGAGGTCCAACACCCTTATAATCCTCATCACATGACAGAGATTCAAAATTACTAAGTGAGTTGCCAATGGACTTCGTTTTACTTCTATGAGCGACATTAATAGACAGTCACAGGAAAAATTTTTTTATAACTAAGATATGGTGCTCTCAAGTATTTAAATTGAGCATAACTGAAAATGTCTTTAGCGATTTTAATTATTCTATTAGTTTTTCATATTGTTGGTACAATGTTTAATTAAGTTCAACTCTAATTATTTATTCATTAAGTTTTAACTAGGAACCCTTTTACGTTTCAAATTATTTTTTTAAAAAATATTGAGAATGTTACTTTTCTACTTTTTTCCAAAAGGGTAACACAATCTCAATAAAAAAATTTTTAAGACGAGTAGATATTTTTTATATATATTTTGAGCACATGAATGTGAATTAAATTCCAAATCGTTGTTTCTTGATAAAATGTGAATGATAGTTTTGTTCAGATAATTTACATAGGATTCAGATAGATGGAATAATTCGATTAAATATAAATGATAAATAGTAGCCCATACTTATGTGAAAAATTCTAGATGTCATAACTTTACTATGAAACGAAACACAGAAGAAAATTCAGTTTTGATTAATGAAAACAGAAGTCATCGAATTTGAAAACAACGATACAGAAATAATAAACTACATTCGATAGAATAGTATTTCCAAAAATTAATAAAAAAATTTGTTATTTCTAGCGAAGGATATAACAGATGAATCAGCTCAAAGGAAGATTGAATTTTGTTTTGCTTTTTATTCAATAATGGGAAATTTTATCAATGATCTCAAATTTATATAGAATTCCTCTAATTTTAATTTACTTTAATATTAACACAAATAATAATAACAAGTTGAATTTTAGCATTATAGCCATATCTAGTATTAAATCCTAACATGTGTGCAAAGTATTTTTTACAAGAGACTATTTATAGGCTTACGAAAATAATATAGAAAGGAGAAGAATTTCATAATTTTGTTTAATACTGTCTTAAATATAATTGTTATTGTTAAATGTTCCACGCTTTACAACACCGATTGATAGGCATGTAAGACTTGGAAACGTTTTGGTTGAAATTACCAAAATGTATAAAAGTTGGAAGTTGATAATTTTTTTTTTATTTTAGCAATAATAGAAAAAAACCATTTTGGACCTATATAATGTTTTGCTCCACGACTTTTTAAATACATCTCCACGTAAGATATTAAAATTATATTAAAAAACTTGTATAGCAATTCTTTTAATTTGTGAGTTATGTATTGCTAAGAAAATGAAACATATTTGTTTAAATATAAATCTTGAAAAGTAACTCATATTTCTCAACTCTTCCTGTCCCAAAACTCCTTAACGAAACACTCTTGAATTATTTCTGAAATGATTTCCCTAGAAATTAAACATAATTTTAGATT
>BMAW01080772.1:42817-75283 GCA_019974015.1 Nephila pilipes
TTTATTTACAAATTTTACTGATCAAACATCAGTTAGTATGAGACATTAAATTTTAAAAATATTTCTGGAAATTTCAGTTTATGTACAATAACTAGAAAATAATTAAGATTTAAGTATCCAAAAATTCTTTTTTTTAAAATTTACAGCGTATCTAAACATACACTAAATTTAAAAAAAAGTATCTTTATATTTTATCCCACATAGTTTTCAAACTTTTATATTACTATATTTGCATTATGAAAAAAAAAAAAAATGAAAAATAACAATTATAAATTGTACAGTAAAAATGAATAAAAAAAAGATTTTACAACGAAAGCAAATAAAAATTTCATATAATAAAATTTCTATTTTATAGAATTATAGAAAGTGTTATAAATGTTTTGATAAGAAGTATTAATTGTTAAATATTACTTCTAATACTTTTTTACACAATAAGCAAGAGCAAGACAGATAAATTTCCTAAATTTATTTTTTTCTTCTAGAAAAATGTTAATTGAATGTCTTAAATGATATTTGTAATACCGCTTAAGGATTATGTGTGAAAATTCTCTTATTTTAAAAATAGAAAATATGAAAAGAATGTAAAATAAACTTTGAAAATCACTATATGTTTATATAACCCTCCTCTAACTTCCTAACCTACAATATCTATAAGTAATTACAAGGACATAGAGGTTATTTTTGTAATGCTTAAGAAAACGATATCAAGTTAAAATTAGTCACAATAGGTATATCAAGTTTTAGTACGAGATTTGTTACTTTTCGTGGAAAGTTTGTTCCCGCATTTTATCGATGGTGCAATTGACAAATAACAAGAAAAAGCTTTTAGTTATAGAAGCACTGCGTGCGACAACATGATCCATTTTCTTCTAATTTATTGGAAAAGTAATTTTAAACATTTAAACCAGTTTACGTTTCTTTTTATAGATCACCAATAGAATGATGCCCTTTCACCTAACCTAAATCTCCTATTGCGTGACACTTAGTTCAACAACGTCGTTAATCTGAAAGTCACATTGCATTAAGAAATATTTTATATGTATTAGAAAAGAAAAAAAAAATATAATGATACATTTAACGCATTAGGTAATATAAAAAAATCAGATCTGCCATCTTTTCGTGCATGCGAAATATAGGAATTATTTCATTCGATAAAGATTTTTATTTGACAAATTTTTTTCTAACACTTAAGATATAAATTTTTTGATAATTCTTAAAGTAGTTTGGTAATTTATTTTAAAAATTACTAAAAAGTGTGTCAAATTCATCATTCTGCAACCCATTCTTCATTTTAAATCAGGTCGTGAAATAAATATTTTGAGTTCTTTAGTTAATACAAATTACTCTGATATTTGATAAGAAAATAAAACAATTTTTAAACATATTAGGATTCTTAATTTATATTATTCTTAAGTCATAGTTAAAGGTACTATTTGAAGACGAACGGTTACAAAGTTTCTCTCTAAGGATTATACACAATTGAGTCTGAAGTGCAGTAAATTAAAACCACCGTGAATATACAGTAGCAGCGCATACTGAATTCAATGATCTTCATCTATATTATTATCAAGGCAGCTTTAATGTCAAAATAATTTCATTAAAGTGAAGAATTCCATTATTTTAAATTGATGGCAGGTATATAATACATTAATTAACAAGCAAAAAACGCGGAATAAAAATTGAAAATACACCTTCCATGTTAACTGGATTCTAAATTCCATATTTGTGGGAGAAACTTAATTGAAATAAAAAAAAATATTATACCCACATAAAAATACATGATTGCAAAATTGCTGAAATTTTTGCACAAACAGTTGCACAATTCTAATTTGCAAATGTTATTTAAGTTCTTACTTAAGGTTTTAGTTATTGTCTGAAGCTGTTTTAATGCATAGATTATAATTTTTTTCCCATTTAACAGAATAACATTAATTTTAGTTCGCAGAGAGAGACAATACTTTATTTCATAATCTAAATTATTTTTTCCCTAATTTTTGAAAATCTTTTATAGCATTCTTTTTATTGTAAGCATTTCCCGTTATTTAATTTTATTTATACATTTTATTTTTCAGCATTACCCATTTAAATCCCCGAGATATGCCAAATTATTATATTTTTTTTTGAGTAAAAATGGTGCCAATGTATTATGTCAGAATTTGCGTGTATGTGCTTGCAACAATGACCAATGCTTCTTTGGTCATCTATAAATATTATTGTGGTTAAAACTGAAAAAGAAATTGCCTTAATGTGGATTATATTCTTATAGCATTTATTTTAAATTAAATTAATTTTTCAAAATCAAAACAACACTATTTTTCATTTTCATCTAATACTTTTTTTGCAATTTGATGTTCTTTTTTTTTCAAATATCACAATGCCTTTATTATATACTTAATATAAATTACATAGTTAAAATATAATTTTATTGATTTTAATATGCAATTTAATATAAATTGCATAGTTAAAATTTAAATTCATGGTATCACTAAAAAGAGTGAAATAATTCGAGACTAATACAAAAAATTGAAAACGGTTTTGACAACAAACATTTAATTAAAGTTGGTGGAGAAATAAGCAATAAAAATAAAAGGAAAAAAACTAATTTGCATCAATTTACAGAATTAAAAACCTACTTTGATGTTTTAGCTTTGACACAGTTTTAAGTTATAAAAATAGACTCAAGCACTAGACTTTGACTTAACTGATTCAAATTATTAGAACAAGTGAATTTATTTATTGAAATATTATACACTATCCATATCATTATATATCAAATCTACCATTATTTAACATTATATCCGTTATATAAAAATATACCTAATGGAGCAGTACAAAATCAGCTTAAATAGACAGTAGCTTACAAGTACATATTTCATTTTTTTAAAATTTTTTAAGAATTAAACAATGTTCCCAACTTGTATGCTGCATACAACTTAAGTAATCCAGTGGATAAAGTATTGAATTTATAATATTTGGGGAAAAGATCTATCGGATATATTTATTAAACAAATAACTCTATAAACCTCTTATACAAAAGCAATTTCACCGATATGTAATCAACTTTCAAACAACAAGATCACAACAACTATTTAATTAACAATGAATGAACTCAACTGCAGTTGGTGAAAAAGGAATAGGATGATTGGATTCCGAGGAATGCCCTTCTCTTGTGTTGGCAGGCAAGCGGAGTGAGAGGGATTTATTTCCGCTTCCAGGGAATTCTGTGGAACTCTACTTTTATATTATTTTATCCTTAGGATCATGATCCTGTACATCAAAGGAATTAGTTAAATCTAATCGGAGAATGACTTAAATAACACGAATGAAAATTTTGATTGATTGTATACAAATTTATTTATGGGTCGAAAACAAAATTTGTGATTTATAACTAAATACTAAATTTGATTATAGAGTGAGGACAAGTATACATCTTACGCTTATAGTCTATGTACGATTGCTTATATTATTCGGAATTGCTGATGCTAAAACAGGTTGAGTGCTTTTTGAATTAATTATCTTAGAATTTAGAATTTTTTGTTTTCTTTTCAGGGTATACGAAGCATTTATTTTATACAAAAAAATGTTACATAATGGAAAAGCACAATTTTATATAACATTACGTCTTCGATAGAGTGAGTTTAAGGTATTGCAATAAAAACAAACTAAAAGCTAACACTTAATCAACTTTTTAAAAACGATAAAACTTCAAATAAAACAATTTTGTGATTAACTAGTATAGTTCTATGGTAGTCAAACAAAGTAATTTATTTTTAATCTTAATTTCTGAATAAATTTGTGCATTGTTTCATTAAAAATGCGTGTAGAATGTTATTTAAAACACTTATCAAATATGTTTAGATTTGCAATTTTATCTTCCAGAGAAAATTTAGGTAAACAAATACACACTCTATAACAACAACAGCAGCAACAACAAAAAATAAAAACGACGCATTAAGAAGGAGTTACGCGATGGTAATGAAATTTCGTACGCAAAAACATTTGGACCGAACATGCAAATGATTGAAATTTGGTGTCCAATGACTGAATAGCAGGAGCTACAGCGCATCGGAACTGTGCACTCAACAGGTGTACATAAGAAGCGATTCTCGACCTGATGGTCAAATATTCTGTTGTATTGCGACTTAGGATACCTTTCAACGACTGAAAAAATGCTTCGCCGCAGGCTATGAGCAACTGTTAGAATTTGTAAGAAATCGTATCAATGGATTGAAAGAGGCAGGTTGGGCAAATGGGAGAATCACTCGTCATATAGGTCGAAGCGATGCATTGATTAGAAAATGCTGGCAAGAATGGGTGGACAATGGCATATTTCATTGTCGTGATGGTAGCGGTTGACCTAGTACCACAGGAGATCTGGAGGACAAAGTGATTGTCAGATCAGCAGTCACAGCACCCGATTCATCGTTATCAACCATCAGACCTGCTACCGCATGCGAGTGTCCACTATGACCATTCATAAACTCTGTTGGAGCGAAATCTACGTTCGTACCGACAGCTATTGCCCCTGCCACTCACGCCTGCACACTGTCGAACCAGATTACAATGGTGCTTGGCTCGATCAGGTTGGGATAATGCTGACTGGGGACGTATAGTGTTTAGCGACGAATCCTACTTCCAACTGTGTCCTGATGATAATTAGAGACATCCAGGGCAACGTGTCGATCTTGCTTTTACTATTGCACGCCACACAAGCCCTCAACTACGAGGTATAGATGGGGTGCCATTTCCCTTGATTGCTGAACCCCTTTGGTTGTCATTAGAGGGATTCTTACAGCACAGTGGTACCTCGACTACACTCTGAGACTTGTTTTGTTACAGTTCTTTTTGCAGTACCCTGGCCTTATTTTTCAGCATGATAATGCCACACCACATACAGCACGTGTTGCTATGAACTGTCTTATAGGTTATGAAACACTTTCTTGGTCAACCATATCTCTCTCCAATCGAGCATGTTTGGGATATGATGGGAAAGTGACTGCATCTACCAAGGAATGTTGGTGACCTATCCAGAGAATTGGAGCAAATGTGGCAAGAAATATCTCAGGAGACCACTAGGGAGCTTAATAACTCTATACCACGTCGTGTAGTGGCATGCGTCCATACTAGAGGTGGGTCAACACCTTATTGAACTCTCTACTTTGTAACTATGTAATTCTGAAATAAATATTTTAATTTTTCTGAAATCTGAACCAATTTCTATACAGTACATAATTTTCTTATCCGACAATTTTCCCCCCCCATCGGACAATTCCTTCTTGGTGCATCGTGTGTTTTGTTATAGAGTGTACACAACATATTAATTATAAAACGTGTATAAAGTATGTTTTTCTATAAAAAATTAGCAAAATTATATATTTTCCTTATTAAATCAAATGTCTTATAGCATAATTTTAGAAATTTATTTTTATGCGAAAAATATAATATTTATTCATAATATATGGTTTGTATTTTTTTTGCCTCATACTAGTAGAAACATTCATTTATATTGAGTGGCCAAGTAATTATAATGTCCATATTAATAACTCGTAAGGCCACCTTTTGCATTTAATACAACTTTGATTCTAATTAGTATGGACTCTACCACATGTTGATAGATCGTTTCTGTAATTTGGGACCCTACTTCAAGAATAGAAATTTCCAGTAGTGTAAGATAATGTGATTTTGACTCTAGATATCGGTTGACTTTTATTCTACAGATGCTGTAAGAGATCGAGATCTGGAATTGTGGGTTGCCATCTCTGCAACATAAAGTATCCATCATATTCCTCAATCAACTCCTGTACTAAACTAGATCCATAACATGACATATTGTCCTAATGAATCTAGCTGCTATCATTAGGATAGATCATCAACATTACAGGATTCATTTAGTCAGCAATGATGTTAAAGTATGATGCCTTAATTTAGACATCAATGCACACGAAATAGAGGGAACAACGAATATCAAGAAAATATTACCAACGATATCACATTACCTCCACCATCTCGAAGGTTCGTGGCAACGCATTTAAGGTCTATGCCTTCTTGCTGTTTTCGCCAAATTCTAAACCGCCCGTTTGCAAGAAGTAACATAAAATGAGATTCAATGGACTACATTCCTCCTTTTCTAGTGTCCATCGCTTACTGGTTCATTACATCGTTACCTGAGCCGAATATGAAGCTTTTAATTTGTTTCCTCCTGGCAACTACGGTAATCGTACTGGCCATCAACATCCGTAACCCATACAATTGATAGCATGATTCATAACATTTTGAAACCTATTAATTAAATTGGGAATTTTGAATCAAATAATTATTTAGTGAAAATAAATTTAAAAAGTGACTTTCCATATTATGAATAACATTCTCTTGGTAAATAGAGTATATATATGACATGAGTCATTTATATTTAAATAAGGGGAAAAAATGAAATTATTTTATCATGAATTAATTAGAAGTAAAATTCACTTATTGATTGAATAATGATATTTTCCTCTATCTATAAAGTTTAGAAAAAGATTTTTTTTGTTAATGAAGGAAAACATATCCAGAAATTATGAAATATTTAAAATATGATCTACAGAAAACTATATTTTCTAAAACAAATGTAATATTTTAGTTACACTTTTAGTTTATTAATAATTAAAGGAAAACATTTATAAAATAATTTTATTTTTTGAGATTTTTTTATAAAAATATACTGTTTAATATGAATTATACTTATATTTGCAAAGCTTGTGTCATCTCAGTTCATAATGAATAAAAGAGATTACACTCAGTTTAAGGACTCTCTCTGTATATATATATATATATATATATATATATATATATATATATAAGTACACATTATAATTATGTTTATCTATTATTTGAATTTGATAATTTTAATAGAATATGTTATAATTAAAAGTTAAAAAAGACAAAAATTTATTTAATATAGACAAATATTGTTAAGAAAGGAATACTCACAGAGTTGTAAAGAATTATTTAATCTTATTGATCGATCACGATGACACTGGTTTCGCATCCAAGATAAAAAGTTTGTTTTATTTCGGAAAGAAATGGAGAACACTCTATAAAGCTTGCCAAATGCAGAATCTTACCATTTGTCCTTTTCTCTCCTGTTGATTTGTTCAAATAGTGACTAGTTATATTCTAAAAGAAAAGAAAAAGCACATTCAACGGTGCAATGCAGCAACCAACTAAACCGATAAGTTATTCTATACTTACCGAAAATGGGACAATAGAAAGAACGTGTGTCGCATGATTTGGGTGGAGCTAAAGTTCTTCTCATGGTGGTCAATTTATCGTAAAATTCTTCTTAAAGACGGTCAGGGTATTGCAAATTTCGAAAAATAAAAGTCATTCTTACAAAATATCAGTCTATATGTTGACGTAAAGTTTATTTATGGTGATGGAGTGACCATAAAAGTGTCAAGTATCTAAAATGAACAATAGGTGTAGAAATTCTTTGATTTTGAAGAAGTTCTATCATCTTTCTTCAAATGGCACTATTTTAGAATGCTTACACGATATAGCCTTCGAACTTCGAATGAGATTTTAGACGATTTTTTTGTAAGAATTCTTTGTTTTTCTCAATTTGTTTCTGTCTTGATAGCTGTCGCTTAGTGACATCTACCATATAAGCAGAATATATTGTATTTAGATTCCTTTACTTTGATGCATTCTTATCACATATATTACTGACTTTCAAGATCATGTAACACAAATATTTTAAAAAGAAATTCAGAAAAATTCTTAAAAATGGAAGTTAATTCTTTTGATTCCATATCTGATTATATTCACCCAAAGAATAAACTTGCGTGAAAGGGAAACTGGTATAATACAAGCAGAAACTTGGTCATTCACTGGGAATTTATATTTGTCTACTTCTCTCAAGACCGATGTATAATTAATGCAGTACATTACAGTGCACTTCCGTCAAACAAACATCCCATCGTGAAGCACGATGGTTTCCTTCTCCAGAACAATGTAATACTCTCAAGCAGCTGTTGTAACGCACGACAGAATTAAAAAAACTTCCAGGACAACACATTAGCCTGCTTCCTGCATCTTTGATTTACCTTCTACTGTTTACTATTTGTCTAGATTCCTAAAAGAGGTGCTCAGAGAAAGAAAATATCATCAAATGCCAAAGAAAAATTTGGTTTCGCACGCTTCCGACTATTCTACTACTTATTATTCTAGAATTAAAAATTATTGATGTGTTTAGAGAATTGTATGAATCTTAAAGGGAGATATGTAGAAAAATAACACTCGTGTAATTTTGATATGTAGCATTTCAGAAATAAATCTTAGAAAAAAACCCTCATTTACATTTAAACCACTCTAGTAAATTTACCAAGAAGAGAGATTTTGGCCTGTTTAAAACGTTATCGAAAGTTAAACGCTTTCTAGCACATTAAAACTACCTGTTTGGTCCATTTTATTCCTAAGGGTGCGTTTTAAATACTCCTGAATAGATGATAATTTAATTTATAATCAAAATTAATTGATAGAGTCTATTATTTTAATAACTATATTCTTTTAGACTCTAAACCGAACAATATCAAATGGAAGTTGCCACTCACATATTTATCAATTGTTTCGATATAAGACTTTTCTGTTGGTAAAACCGCACCTCCATTGCCTTTTCATGTTCTCCACTAGCACATCTCATCCAATGTAATTTTATTATACTACTTTTTGCTGAAATGTTGCTGAAATTGTTTGAGAACTGCATTATAGAATTATGTAATCTTTTTCTCCGATTAACCTTTGTGATGTTAATTATCTGCAACTTACTATTTATTTTTTGTTCCCTGTAATACAAAAATAGATTTCAACGCTAAATGAATATTCAACTTTCAGATTTTCTGAAATTAAGATGGTAATGCTGTTTTAGATACCATTTGAAACGATTTAAAGAAGTATTTGACCACGGCTACATTATAGGTCTTATTCTATTCGAATTGATCATTTCAAGTCACATAATCAAATTTTTTTTTTCCAAGATTAAGTAAATATTATGCAATAACACAATTATGAAAATTTCTAATGAATTTTTTTGGACTGAACATAGATTTTACACTTTAATACTTATAAACAGTATATATTTCTTATTATTTATGAACAATAATTTTTTTAAGAAAATCATAAACGCTTATTTTCGACTTAAGTTGTTTTAGTAACAAATAGAGTTAAATGGTTTTAAAAAAATAAAACAGTCATACTTATCTTTTTTTCCTATCAAAGTTAATAGAATTATCATTTAAAGATAAATGTTTTTATGTTTTTTTTATAATTAAGATATATAATCTTCTTCTACTTTTGCAATAGGCTAGTCAAGTGTTTCTACAGAATGGAAAATGCCTTTCCAGAATACTATTCTGAAACTCACTTCTAAACGTCCGAATTTGCATTGTTGATTGATACTTTCAATATATACGAGAAAGCCTGTGGTTAATGGCAGTGACAGATGAATAGAAAATTTGTTTTATCATTATAAAGGAGTCATTAACAATTCCACAAATATATAAACACGTCTGATACTGCCTATTTTAGCAGAACCATAATGAAAATTCTTGTACATCGAAGAAACAAATGTTCTTTTATTGTTCTATTGGATCTTTCTTACTCATGATTTTGTTTACTAACATGTTTTTCATATAAAGTTACACACCATTTCTTAAGTTCCATAATACACTATGCAACATTGAAAATGCAACACTAAGAAGAAATGGCCAGAAAGGAATGGAATTTGGCAGAGAGAGACTGTAACGAACAATAAGTGATCTTTATGTTGAAATGATAAACATAATACAAAGCGAGAATAATTTCAGCTCTACAGGCTGTAGAACTACCGTGGACGGCGATACACGAAGCAATACCTCTAGGTACAGAGTCAATGGGAATACGCATGGCGTCCTGAGGAATGGCTTTTCACTCCATGTCAATCATTTGTCATATATCACCTTCTGAACGTGGCAGGTCCAGCAATTGGAGTCCAATCACTTCCCAACTGTGTTCAATTGGGGAGATATCAGGAAAGAACGGTGGGCAGGGAAACATCTGTACACCTTGCATAAGATGTTGGCTCATGTGAACAGTGGGAAGTCGACCATTTCCTACTGATACATGCCTTTGGACACATCCTGGATGTAGATGAGTGCCACTGGCCACAGTACATCATGCACATATAGTTGGGCCCTCATAATGCCCTGAATACGAAATAAAGGTGACCCGTAATCGTATATACAGGGGTTGGACAAAAATATGGAAACAACTTTTAAAAAACATGTTTCTTTGCTTAATATGGTGTAGGAAACCCGTTGGCATCCAAAACAGCTTGCAGTCTTCTCGGAATGGATAAATACAGTTCCTGTATGTGTGCCAAGGTAATATTACACCATTCTTCCTGCAAAACGGTGGCAAGTTCAGATAACGATGTTGGCGGTGGATAACGAGAACGCACTTTCCGTTCCAATGTAGACCACAAAGGTTCGATAATATTCAGGTCTGGTGACTGTGGTGGCCAGGGGAGATGGGACAAATCCTCCTCGTGCTCAGAAAACCAGTCCTGGACAATGTGAGCTGTGTGAACAGGGGCTTTGTCGTCTTGGAAGACACCATCACCATCGGGGAACAAAGTTTGTACCATGGGATGAACTTGATCTGCCAAAATGTTCACATAAGTCTTGGCAGTCATGTGCCCTGACACAGTTATCATGGGGCCAGCAGAGAACCACGATATGGCTGCCCAAACCATAACAGAACCCCCGCCATGTTTCACTCTTGGCAACAAGCAGTCTGTATTATAGGCTTGAGATGGCGTTCTCCAGACGTAAACTCGGCCAGAAGTGGGAAACAATGTGAATGAAGACTCGTCAGACCATATTACACGCTTCCACTGCCCTATAGTCCAGGCTTTATGACTTAAACACCACCTTTTCCTGTTACGGGCATTAGCATCACTGATGAGTGGCTTCTCAATTGCAGCACGGCCAGAAATTCCCTGTTTATGAAGCTCCCTTCTAATTGTTTTGGTACTCACAGGGTTCTGTAACACAACATTCATTTCAGCAGTAACTTTTGCAGCTGTGGTCTTCTTATTTTTCGTCACAATTGCCCTTAATGTTCGTCTGTCACGATCACTCAGCACACACTTTCGTCCGCGCTGTGATTTAGCAGATGATGTTTTTCCGCTTTTCAAATATGCGGAATAAATCTTCGATACAGTACCTCTTGAAACACTAAACACCTCGGCTACCTTGCTTACGGAAGCACTTACCATACGTGCTCCAACAATTTGCCCACGTTCGAAGTCTGTTAACTCTGACATAATGCAATGACAACCTCACATAACAGTACTCCGACAACAACTGAACTGTTTAGCACATTTACGAAGTTGTATAGGTGGCGTTAGTAGTCAAAAACGCCAGCTCCACCTACATATTTCATTAAAATCAATCTTTCTTTTCAAACATGCATTTTACAAGGTGTTTCCATATTTTTGTCCCCCCCCCCTGTATTTGCACCCAAAAACATGATGTCGTGTTGTTGCATGTTGGGACATTCAACAATTGCTGTCGGATTTGAATCTGTCTCCACATCGACGCAACACTCATAGGCGACAACTGCCATTGGAGAAACAGAAGCGTGATTCATCTGAAAACATAACCCTGTACCATTCTATCTTCCACATCACTTGAGCCCTGTACCATTGTAGACGTTGGCGTTTATGTTATGGAGTCAATAGCACTTTTCTTAATGGAGGCCATGAGTGCAATCAACTAGCAACCAATCGATTGGTTGTGGTTCTGGTTGATATGGGAACATCTAGGATGTCTTGAACGTGCTACAGAATGGAGGGAGAAGTGGATTCGCCCCCTCCCTACTTGTCGGTGGATACGTTAATCCACTCGTAATGACGCCATTCTGGCTGCGCTGGCATCCCTCAAACTTGTCATATTTCCTTAATTCAACCACTTTCGCCACAGCCGGTGCACTGTGGACGCGTCCAGATATGTGTCGGCTGAGATTTGACGTATGAACCAAGCTGCCCTTGTCAGTCTAATCACCGTGCTCTTCGTTAAATCACCTGCCTGCTGGAAATATAGATTTGCTAACATCTGTTATACCAAAATTATAAACTTACAGTTAATAAAAAATGTTTTTGTTAGTATGTGTCGCAGTGGTAGATTTTATGTATATAGTAGATTGATAGGTTGCCAGCAATTTTTTTCCTTATAAAGATCTTGAGCTGTTGTACGCTTGATCAACTTGAGTCAGTAGTTTATGTTTATTTTGCAAAAAATGACGATTACACTATGTCGATTCAATAATTAGTATCGAATTTAGTGACTTATGAAGTATTGTTATTCGAATATTAGATCTAGCTTTAAAGGTAGGCGACAAAAATAGTATACATTGAAAAAACTTGACTTAAGTGGGGTTTTTGTAAGATGACCGATTCATCAAAACATCTTTTTCTGCTTCACTTCTCTTTTTTCTCAACCAACATTTAAAAGTGTATCACTGATAACTCAATACAACTACACATATTAGATGTCTTGCATCATCAGTGGTATACATCATCAAAAGAAAGTTAAGCATTTTGTGTTATGATGGGTTCGATAATCTTTCTCATTTTGGTGAAATAATTTAGGAATACACATGTACCTGTAAAGTTTGCATAATGTTGTGTGAGAGTTAGTATTAAGGATGTATATGTTATCCTAAATATCAGCCCTTAAAATATAAGTGATCAAATCATCTTTTAAGGAAAATCACTGTTTAAATGAATACAAAGAAAATAGTAACACATAAAAGAACCAATTGCAATATTCGATTGCAATAAATGTCGTTTGACTTAAGAAAGAGCTCTGATATGTTACTAGTTGATGTAGTCCGTCCATGAGAAAGGAAATCAAATCAAAAAGTGTAAAGCATTTTTGATATCAGAAATTATCTTAAACAATTAAAATGTGGAAATCCCATTTTGAAAATAATGTATGTAAGTATATTTACAATTTTAATTTGAGATATACAAGTTAATTATAATGTTGTGCATGACGATGTGGTATATTGTGCATTGAAGAAGAAGTAACTTCTGCTTTAAGAATAAAATTATTGAATTTTTTGTTTAGCACAGTTGCCAAAACAAGTGCAATGCCATAATTCAATGGGCGCATTTGCTTTATTTATTGTCTGGTATTAATCCTATTTGAGAAATGGGATACATGTATTATCAATAATACTCAGTTTTCATTATTGACGAAAGATTCAGCAGAATCTCTATCGAATTTCACATTTACATGCCCGCTATAGTCAACAGAGTTTGTAAAATAAGTAAACTATATTAAACGGATCAAACATATAATTATAGAATTAATTTTCATCTCAGTTTAAAATTTTCAACACGTATAACATATCACAATGAAGTCAGTTTATAGCTTCCTATGTTAGATGTAATGGCAGTTCTGTCCGTTTGTGAAATGAATGAAAATAATATATTTTCCGTACATTAGTAATATACAGTGTACAATATAACTTCTACCGTTGGTCCTAGCCTCTTTCCTGCTTGGTGGTAATTTGTCAATTCCATTTATGAAAAATGCATTGCTTTTAGAATCGAAGAACTCAAGTAATACTTGGTTGACATCTGCTTCAGCTTAGATTTTTTTTCCACTTCAAAACATTTTGCACCGGATGAAACAGGTATCAATCAGAGAGTGATAGACCTATAAAGTATAGTGAATGCCAGGGAATTTCGTAGCTTGAATGTGCAATTTGTGTCGAATTGTCAATCAGTAATTCTGTCGAGTTGCCATTTGCTAACAGTATCTCTCTTAAATGAACTTGTAAAATTGGTATACATAACAATGTTCATTTCACTAACTTTTGAAACGTTTCTACTTAACTTGTTTAAAATGACACTTTGCCACAATAAAAAAGAAACAGGATCCATTATAAAGTGTTGTGAATATATTGAATAAATTACATTTATAAGCATCAATGAAGTGAATAAATATGAGTTAGGAAATTGGTATAGTTATTTAGTATTAGAAATAGTAAAAGTGAGACGTCCGAACTAAGTCTCTCTTTCTTAAGTCAGAGTGTTGCTAAATGAAATAGGAGGAGGGTTCCAGGCTCGAAACACCAGTTATAGTTTTTTTATTTACTCTAATCGGAGTGAGCGGATAAGAAAATTCCAAACTATAATTCAAAGAGGGTTAATAAGTATAAGGATATAAATATTCATAACTTGAATAAAAAAAATTGTTATCACTTGTCTTTCATTATCACTTGACTGTGTAATTTAGTGGCTGGATAGTTAGACTTACAAAGGAAAGTGAACCTTATAATAATCAACGGGTGTTATACATTTTTCAAAAGGTTTCAAAGGTTGGTAATGTATCGGCTCCTTCGATGACCTACCACATACATAGTATTCTTTTATTCAGGCTTAAGTCCGGTTTAGAGGAGGAAAATTTAAGCGATTTTAAAAATTTGTTTTATTTTTTCAAAATAAAGCAAATGCTTTTAAATCATCTCATTAGGCACACATCTGGAATATTTATAGACTAATCCTAGTAACGTTGGAAATTATAGTATACAATAACTATTATTAAATGCATGACAAAATATATTATTATTTTTTCTTTCACTTCTCAAACGGGTAAAACTTTCAGATAGACCTAATATTTATTTTATATTCAAATGTTATTATAATTCTAATATACGAAAATCTTAAATGAAACTTTTTCATCTCAATTTAAATTAAATTCATGTGTATTATTGTTGCGAAAGCTTATATCTTCTGTATTATTCCATCAAACTAAAGTTGAATAATAGCAGCATTGTATCTATTTAATTAAAATACAACTCTGTATTACATTCTATTTGAACGAATCAAAAAGAGAGTACTGATGTGCTTTAGTTTAAACTAATTCATTTTCTGTTAGTAATCATAGATAGAATTAGATATTAATAGTTTCCCATTAACAAATTTAGGGATAAAATTAAGGAATCTCTGTGTATACGTCATTAACACATACGATTTTCTTGTGATTCATATTATAATGTGTTTAAAATGTCCTTCAAAATCTTACATTGATAGAATTTTTTAAAGGAATTATATGGGACAAATTTTAAATTACTTTTCGATCTAATAAGATTTATTCATGCTTCAGATAAGAAATTTGCACAACCAAAAAATTAATTTGTTACTCTGATTCTACATAATTTCAAAGACCGTTTGGTCGTATGTTTGTTTTTAAAGTTGTATATACATGATTTTTTAGAATAAATCCTACAAATAGGGAAGAATGACACATTTATTTTTGTTTTTGATATTAATTTCTTTTTGTAAAATAAGTTAGTAATAAAGTTTTCATTGAATTAATGTAACAAAGGGGCTGATAATTTCCATTTAGTTTCTTAGAATTATTCTTATGATAATCGAAATATTTGTTGAGCGAAAGGCAAGAAACAGGCATAATATCCTTTTCAAGTTGTAGGTGTTATGCAAAAGTTATATTTTTATTTTATAAAAATATAACTTTTGCCAAAAAAAAAGTTATATTTTTCGATATCTCTTCCTTTTATGAATAATAATTTTGACATAACATGAAGCATATTCAAGAAATGTATTTAAAACATGATAAAAGTTTTTAGTTGAAAAACACGAGAATTTATTTGAATAATTATTTACTTAAGTGAATAATAATATGTTTAAGTAAAATTCAAATTATTACATGTTTAGATTTTCTAACAGTAGTATGAAGCATTTTTATAAAAATTAAGAACAACGTTGCAGCGATTGGAAAAGGGTGTCATCAGTTTTTATTACGGCTAGTGAAGTAAAATACTGACTTTAAATTATATTAATATATTTTTGTTATACTAATATTGATTGATGCCTTTACCACTTTTATTGGACTTAAATTACTAACAAATACTTTTAACAAATGCAGGGTGATCCAAAAAAAATGGGGAAAAACTTTAACAGGTGATCGTGCACACCAATACAAACAATTTCGAATAAAAAAAAACTATTATCATAATATAAAATGAAACGTGAACACGCTAGCATGTTTCGTAATGACAGTTTTTAACGCAAATGTAAAAAGGACAATTCTTTTGTGATATTTAGAGAGAAAAATAACACCGTGAGTGAAAATATAACCTGAGGAAGAATAAGAAAATGAAAGCAAATTTGCGCCATAGTGAATAAAAGTCGCCGAAGTGAATTTATTCCAGCGAGCAATCGTTCTAACAGTTTTAACTTATGGCTTAATGATGCACTTAAGTAATATGGGAAAAACACAGATAAGCATTTCATTTATGGTGTTACACAAATCATTATGAAGGTACGGTAGGGGTTTTTCTTACTGGCGGTTATCCAGTTCAAAAACGATAGAGCTCTTGCATCGGTAGTCAGTAGAAGATCAAAGAACTACAAGCACACGATTTTGGGCAGTAGCCTTGGTGTGACGCAATCGAAGACATGGCGGGTGCTTAAGAGTGAGAGGTTGCATCCATATAATTTTCAACGAGCCCAAGCACTAACTGAAGAACATTATTCTCGTAGCGTATATTTCGCCTGCTGGCTTCTACAGCGTAATGTAGCACTCTCAGATTTTATGGTAACTGTTCTTATCTCTGATGAATGCCCTTCCACACAAAATGGTGCATTTTATACCCTCAACAAAAATGTCCGGTAGTCTGTAAATCCACATGCCGCACATTTCCATGTACCTCAACGAGACATCTCCATTAATGTCTGGGCAGGGATAATCGGCGACCACATAATATGACCTTACGTTTTGACGGAACGCCTTCATTTATTACTGTAAATGCACTCTCTAGTATTTTCTTGTAATTTCGTTTTATGTGCATGATAATGAAGTGTTAGTTTCTATTGTATAACTGTACAAATTTGTCATATTATGTCTAAATAAAGATTTTATTCGGTACGCCATTGCCGTGGTCTTATTAAACTAAGAGTGTATTGTAATTTCTTTTTGTGTACACTATATTGAAACTCCAGTTTCCATTGCATATCTGTAAAAAATTGTCATATTGTGTCTAAATAAAGAATTTATTCGGTACGCAGTGCCATGAAGTTATTAAACTGAGATTGTATACTTGTGAAGTTCAGTTAGTCTTTTAATTTAATGTTTGAATTTGTGTCTTAAATGGAAAAGGGAAAACTTACTTCTTCTAAGTAAATTTGTGATTATATTTCTGATTATTCTTACATTTGGAATTAATATAGAAAAGTTATGATTGGAAAGAAATTTATTTTTTTTAAAATTGTTTTGGAATACTCTATAAAATAAAATAAAATAAAATAAAATAGTAACTTCTATGAAAATTTATTCCATAAAATATATTATATGGAATGCTACATAAAATAAATAATAGTAAAATAAATATAATTAAGAATGCGTTATTACACAATTGTGAAGCAGTGATGAGAAAAAAATCGTCTGCTATTGTTCATCTTGTATTCCTCGTTTAACTCGATTTGTTCTGAAAAGAAATGAAATCGTCTGCTAATCTGTATTTCTCATAATATTATTTTTTCGTTTAATTGCTGAATATATTTAAATTAAGTATTACTTTGTGGAACTTTTGGCTAAAATTAACAGGAATAATAAAGGTTTTTTTGAAAACTTTACACTGGATTTAAAGGTTAGTCTCATTATATTTAGACTTATTATATTTTTTCTCGATTGACCATAATAATAGGTATGGCATTTTGATGAGAAATCGAAAGGTCTTTCGATCAGAGTAAGGAGAAGGTCCGAGCCCCAATCTCAAGATAAACAATTGGGTCAACTTAATACAGAATAACAAGCATTACAATGAGGAAGAAGCCAAATCCTTACTGAAAATAATTGTGGGTATCAGAATAGAAGAGGAAAAACTTAGGGAATATAAAAGACAGGGATAACAGGAAGAAAGACAGAAGGAACGGGAATGGAAGAAAAGTTAAAAAAAGTGAGAATAGAACAACTGAGAAAATCATATTTGGATAGGTTTCTGGGCGAGAAACGTGAAAAATGTTGCACTCCATGTCATAAGCTGGTTAAGATGATGCCGAGGTTCGATTCAAAGAATAATGATATATCACTTGATTTATCCTTGTTTGAAAGACAAGGGAAAATGATACATGTTGATCCTAAGCACTGGGTTTCCAGATTTTTTATTGGAATACCTTTTGATTTAGGGCAATCAATTGCTCGGGAGTCGAAAGAGATTTTCGACAACTATACATATATCAAGGGTATATTGAAAAGATTGAAAAGTTTGAAATTAAATTCAAAGGAATTTAGAAAGAAATTCATTCAGCACCAGAAGAGTTCTGAAAAAATATGGAGGGATTTCGTTTTTAAAATAACTAATTACTTTCAGGGGGGAGTGACGGATTTGAAGTGAATTCTTTTGAGAAGTTGTGGAATTTGGTCATCACGGAACAAGTAAAAAAGCGAATTCCCTCCGAGATCAGAGAACATTTCTGAAATGGGCGAAATTAATATGCCGTTCGAGCTGGTAGAGATGACGGATGAATACAAAAGCGTTCGAATTTGAAGCGGGTTTTCTAATTTAGTGAGTCAGTAGGAGAAACAAGAAGACAAGCGAGGTCAATTGCTGCCTCTCCCTAAGGAAAAAGGGTATGCAGAGTCTTGAAAAACTTCGACCTTTCAATAGCAATGGGAATTCAAGACATCAAGCACAATATTCTACGACTTGGCGTGTAAGCATATCCCTGAAGATCACTTGTTATTCTTGTGAAAGGGAAGGACATACAGCGTGACTTTTTCCTTCTAGAGTTGCCCAAAAAATGAGAACCAAGTCAAACGGCCCAGGACAATACAATCACCATTGCTAAACCTAGCAGAAGTCAGGATTTTCCGGTTTAACAGCTAAAATAAGTGTTCCCGTGGAGGCTACAGCAAATGTAGCAGAACCATTGACCACATTGGTGAAGTTTGTCCATCAGAAGTTTAGAAGAATTATAGATTCTGGTACTCAGGTTTCGGTACTACGTGAAGAGATCACCGGTGGAGCACAATATGAGGCAGATGGACACATTGAAATTATCTGGGCGTTTGGAGAGAAGGAAGTTACTCATTTACGAATACTTGAAATGAGTACTGACGACGGAGTACATGGGTACATGGCTAACTAGTTTTCAAAGATTTATCGACTAGTTTTCAAAAATCGCTATCCAGGGAAAAGCTAACTTTTTCTTCCAAATAGAATGGCACATATTATAGATTTGAAAGATGAATATTCTGACAATAACATTCCTACAACTCTACTAAGAAGCAAAGTCGATTGTCCTAGTTTTGAATCTTAAGCAACATCGACTACTAATGATATTGTGATGAAAAAGTTGACTGACGTTTTATCACATTTGCGACAAGGCTTGCTTATTAAAAAAGCGAAGAAGAAAGACAAAGGTAAACTAAAAGAAGAAGAAACGAAAAGACCTGAACTTCCTGAATGATAGTATGTTTGGAGATATTAGAGACTATGTACCTACCTTGGGAGAGAGGGGGAAAATAAAACAAGATAAGAATGCAGATCCTGAAAATCGGAAATCGTTTTTTGAAAAACCAAGAATGAATGATGAAGAATGCAAAGAAAAACAAAGAAAAACTTTTTAATGAATTGGATGATATTTTATCATCCGAATTCGGTGAAAATGCAGAAGATCGATCCAAGGATAAACTCTTGCTACGTGTGCATAAAGAGGATGATAGCAGATTGAAGGCAAAATTAACCAGCAAACTGGAAAGATATATGCCTGAAAGTTATGGTGAATGCTATCCTGGTACTGCAGAAGAATACAGTGAATATGTGAGTAACAAAGAAGCTTCTCCATAAAAACTACTATTCAATATAGTGTTAAAACGTCTCTTGGTAGAAAACTAGGAGAACTATAACTGGGAAAAGAGAAGAAAAAGTTAAATGGTCTACTATTGAGAGAGACGCATTTGGTGTCCCAGAAGCGCTGAAATAGTTCAACACTTGGGTGTGTGGAGCTCGGACACAGGTCATTCCAGCTAAAATCCCTTTAAACTATTTAACCAATAGTGTACTCATGGAGCAAAATTATCAAGGTGGGAATGGGCATTGCAACGATATAATTTAACCATATCATATCGGAAAGGCACTCAGCCTTTTGAAGGTTAGTCGTAAACTGTGTTGACTAAATTCAGAGCACTTAAGTCGAGTACTTGTTTCACTCATGTATGGGGATTGCTTTTCTTCCCTTGTTCTTCATGATAGCGTTGGGCATTTTTTTTTTTATAAATATGGAATTCTTGCACAACACACATAAAGTTATTTACATTTTTAATATGAATGATTTCTTTGCTTGCATCATATTATTGTAAATTATTTGTGTGTGTGTGCTAGAGAGTTGCATCGAAATTCCGAGGTCTTGCCTATAATATTTTATACATTGTTAATGTTTCTTAGTATATTCTATACAGTGTTAGTGTTTGTTTTGTGTATGAGTGTTTATTTTTCAAATTTTAGGTAGCATCATAGTTCCTAAGGTGACGGATGAGCTTCCCTTAGGGGGAGGAGTAAGGATCCGGGGAAAAAAAAATCTAAAACCCTCCAATAATTGTGCTGCCGATGCTACCACCTAATAAAACTACAACGGAAGTGCTGAAATCGTTTGGAGAAAATCCAGCTAGGAAGGATCGAAGAGAGGAAAGGGAGAATTGAGTGGATGACGTAGGTTCTGGCAGATGAATATCGAAGTTGTTCTTGTTTTGGATTGGAATTTTCTCGGTTAGAATGCATATTTGGCTTCCACAGCTTCTTTGAAATGATTTACTTAACATGTGAATTATTTTATTTAAAATATATTTTGTTATTTTTTGATCGTTACCATATTTTTGTCCTGAACTTGCCGTCAAGGAATGAACGCATTTTTACTGCAAATAAAATACTTTTCTAGAATAATTGCATACATTTTTCTATTCTTAGAAGCATGATCTTTCATAATAATACATTTAATAAAAACTTGGTATCGAAATCATCACTAAAATAATAATTATATGAAGGTTTTCATCAGTTGAGACAAGATAAAGTATTCAAGTAACCATTTACTACACATTAAATAAAAAAAGCGTAATTTAAAATAAATATAGGCTTTTTTTTACATAAAAGAGTACTAATTATGGGAATAAATTTTAGACCTTTTAGATTGAAATATTTACTTTATTCATTTTTAGCCGATAAATGACGTCATTAATTATAGATCTGTAAATCTTATGATGATTTGATTATTTCAAGAAGAAAAAGTTTTTAAACATATTTTATAAGTTATATAGTTTTTAACTATGATTTACTATTTTAACTATTTTTACTATTTTAACTATGATTTAAATCATGCTTCTGTTTACTAGAATCGACTGAGAAAATACATTTTTTGTCTTTATTCCATAAATCAAACAGTAAATCACTTAATGTAGATGAGCTTGGAATGCAAACGATCATCTTTTTGAAAATTACAAATTTCAAAGGGAACGGTTGATTGACGAAGGTAATATTTTATAACTCTAATTTTGTTGCTTGATATTGTAAGATGCATATATTTGAGGTATAAGGGATTTATTTTTTCATGCTTGCTGAATGAAATTTTGTTTCCTTTAGTTTATTTTTCTTTTATTTTTTTCAAAAAAATGTGCTATTGTTCAATTACATCGATTAGAATTCGAATTTGACTTATATGGTTTTACTCTGTTATAAAGTAATTTGCTGAGTAGTATGGTTGGATCATTACAACATTACCTACGAATCTCAGTCACAAGTATGAGATAACTCTTTAAATTACTTAATCTCCATTTTTGACTTACGGATTTTTTTTTACCTTGATTTCTACTTTGTATGACTTAGTAATGTTATGTAATATAATGTTAAATATATTTCATTTTTTGCTCAAGAACATGCTCTATCAAACTTAAAGATTAGTAAAAGTATCGAGGAATGTGTTTGGAAAAGAAAAGGTTACGATTATTTTTCAGTTCGAAAAGTGCACACTGTCATTGTTACCGGAAAGTACAATTTGAGATAAGATACTAACTTTGGTGTTTTTCTTCCATATTCTTCTTTACAACAGAAGAAGTAGTTCACTTTTTCTTCTGCTCTCAGAATCTCAAAATCGTAAATATTAGATATCTTAGATAATCGTTGCTCTCAGAATCGTAAATTGTAGGTATCTGAGTTATTCAAAAAAAAAAAAATTTCGTTTGCAGAAGATGAATAGTATGAATCTATATTTTTTTCACGATGGAAGAAATCGACCTGATTTGCAGTTAAATATCTGTGACAAATTCAAAACCAGCAGATTCACGACGAATGCTTCAGGTACAAAATATGAATGTATGAGGAATTTATGGGAAAATATTGATAATTTGCCATTTTCTAAAAATACTTTTGCTTTTCTAGAAGGGAATCATGTTGAATAAGGAAAGTTCTAGAATATTCCTCGCGTTTGGATAGTTATAGAGAAATGGTTAATGTCGTTATTTGTAAATTGTATCTATAATATTAAATAATGTCTTGTACTAACTATAACAAATTATGAAATTCGGGTGTAAGGGAGAAATGTATTTTCACTATAAAAATTGTCACTCTCTATATTGAAAATAATAAATGTGAAGGAAACATATGTGAGCAAATATTAGTTCTCGTTCAATATTTACTCTTTTATTCTCCCAAGAGAATTCTTAAAGAAACATGTAACTAATCTTGAAAAAATCAATTTATTGATTTATTTAACAAATTTTGTACAATTGTTTTAATTGCAAACACATTGACTTCTTTATTCTATGAAGTTTTAAGCATTTTAAGTTAATATGTAAATTTTTAAATAATTTTAAAATAACTTTTTAATTAATCAATTAGTTATATTATAATTTTATTTACTTCATTAATATCTTATGTTTTAACTTTTTCAAGTTTAATCTTTGGATAACCTCTGCATGGTATTTCCTGCTTCAGCTTGATTAAAAGAGTCACAAACAATAATCTGAAGAAATTAAGAATCCAATTATAATGATATACAATTTCTTCTAAGTGTTGATTATTTAATCTTGATCATCTACTTTTTTGACGTTAAACTTTCTAAACTCGTCTTAAATAACGATTGTAATATGGAGTACGTTTGAAAAACTTCCTTTATCTAACATCTGAAATCACTTTATATTTAAGAAAGCATAAAAAGAATGCGGGTCAAAAGAAATATCGACTAACGAAAACGAGGAATATTTTATTCTCAGCATTTCTTTGTCGAGTTTATTTAAATGAGTTCTTTAAATGTTGCATAGTTGTAAAAAAACGTGTCTAGTGCAATGGGGATGATCCATAGTAAGTTTTTAATTTAAAAATTCTGTTACTTCTCAAGCCTTTGAATACTAAAAACCATTTATGTAAAAAAGAGACTGGAGGGTTAATGAGGTAGAGAAGCAAGAAAAAAAAAAGGTGAAGAGTTGAGTTATTAAAGACGTTAAATGTGTTCCGTAATTCAAATAAATAAATATATGATACAAAGTGATAAAAAATAATTGATCTAGAGCAAGAATGACCAGTCCACGGCATTCATGGCACAGTATTGCACGTCGGAGTCCTAACAGTGGCATACGAAAACTTCTTATTGTGTGCGTGAAAAAATTATAAAAGTCTGAAATCTCCAAACTATTATAGACTGAAAAATTTAATATCTATTTTGCAGGATTCATTCATTGCAAAGTTTGATTATGTTGAAAGAGATAACAAATTATTGATCTTTTCCCAAATGTTTTTACACTTCTTTACAACCCTCTTGAACTCAAATTGAATTTAATGACTTACAGCACCATAGTACTTCAAAAGCAATTATAAGAACCTTATTTCAACTGCAAGTGATCCAAATTACATTGAATTTCAGAAATTTGTACCAACAAGCATTTTTCCACATTAACAGGATTTAACGGTTGTATGTTGTTGTGGATCAACATATGTTTGTGAACAAAAGTTTTCCATTATGAATATAATAAAATATCTTATTATATTCATAATAAGATACAACCGTTAAATAATATATCTTATAAGATTAGTAGATGTCCACCTATAACACCAAATTTTGTATGTTTGCAACTTGAAGAACTATTCCTAATATGGATGACTTGATAAAAAATTCTGAAAACCCCATTAATAAAGTACTGACTATTTAATAATTAATTAGTATCAAGTGTTTTTCAGGTTTCACATTTTAATTTTATCCCTACCTTAAGTGACTCATCCTCTTAATATTTATTGACAATAAGACCTAACATGAGTTTTTGTTTTATTTTTTACATTATTTTTTTACACTTGCACCACTCAGACATATATATAAAAAAATGTGTTGTTTGCAAAAAACTTATAATCAGCTTATAAATATAGCATTTGTTTTCATTTTTTCTATATATTTTTTACATTGGAAACTTTGAAAGTGGTACTTTTCCCGAAATGTTTGTCCAATTCTGATCTAGAGTAAATATGAACGATGTTCGATAGAATTCGATATGCACAAAAATTCTATTCATTTTGATATTCTAAAATGCATGAAAACTGATAAAACAATACGTTTTACTATTTTGATTGATATGTTATGTTATTATTTTTTCCGTAAATTTTTAGATCAATAACTTAATATTAATTACTTATGGAGAGAGAAAAGTAAATATTCATTATGCTCAGCAAAATAATTTGTAAGCTATTTCTGATATTAAAAGTACACACTTATAAGTTAAAAGTATAAAGAATATTTTTATGAATTAAATTCATTCAATTTATATATATTTTTCTTTATAAGAATATATTTCAAATCTTAAAAAAATTACCAATATGCGTAGATAATGTAACATTGCAAAGATATATATATTCACATTATAAGAAAATTCTTATGATTTTCTTTCTTAATCTAATAAAAATAGTTACCTAATGAATAGTTATCAAATATTTTTAATAAAATTCAAATTTTGTAAATGAAAGATCTAATTTTACCTTTTACCCTTTTATTTCACTCAAAAGATTAATTTATATGAAACAGAATCAAAATGAATTCATTTATAATGTAGTGTGGTTATACAATAAAATATCTGGCACTGTATTATTGCTATTCTGAGTGTATTTTATGTAAAATGTGATGAAAGTTTATTTATTCAGTGACTCCCGAATCGGATTTAACAAGTTAAATTGAGCTAAAGAGGAATCATAAAATAGTAATCGTATAATTAACAGAAGTCTGGAATTATTTTTCCATTCTCTCAAAAGTATTGCATGAATAAAGTAAGTTAAATTGCACATTAAAATATTTTTCGAATCTCTTTACATGACGCAACAGGAATATGTTACCAAAGAAGAGTGTTCAAATTTGTGAATATTTACCTTTAAAATTAATACCGATGAAAAGATAGCAAATAAGAGTGGGTGAAAAATGTTTTATTAATAAATTTCCATGTAGTTTGTTTGTATTTCTTTAATATCTCAAATAAATAATAAACTAAAATTTTCAGATTGTTTGAAAAAAGCTTGAATAAAGAAAACGAGAGATTTTGCTTTGAAAATAAATATTTTGTCATTGAAATATGATAGAAATGAGATAAAACATTAAAAATGTAAACATTGATATTTTTACATAATTTACTTGAAGCGTTTTTGAGTTAAATATATTACAAGTAAATTTAGAGTTATACGTGGGAATATTGCAAAGGTTTAATTAACAATAAGAAATAAACAAGATTTCTGGATAAAATTATTTTACATATTAATTGATCTTTAAGTTCATAAAATTGCAAGTTACAGTTAATAATGTTGGTTGTTTTCTACTAAAGAAACGGTAGATCGAAGCAACCAGCAATATGGTGAATCTACAGAGCTATATAATGATGACTTTCAAAAGGACGTAAAATGCTAGGAGAAATGTACAACTTTGGATGGAAACTATGTAGTGAAATCTTTTAAAAAAACTTTAAAATTAATTTTTACATCGATTATCTTTTGATAATAATTTAGCTCTATGAAACGTAGAAATAATAACTAAGAATTACGATACTGTGGGTTATTTCGATCTATGGATTTCTGAAACCAAACAAATGAACATTAATAGCTGGCAATTTGCAACAATATGTACATAAGGATCAGTTAATATGCAAAATAATTGTTACCCAGGTATCTCGGATATTTCTTAGTAATTATTAAGACTTAATGATACCCTCTCATAATATGTTTTGCTTAACTCAAAATAATTTATGACTCACAAATTTTGAAACACAAGAATTAACTTTTTGTAACTTGTAAAATTCTTGAAAATATTTTTAATATCATGGGAAAGTATATGATACAGGAAATGGCAGGTGAAATAAAGTGAATTAAAAGTTAATAATAGCTAACTAGTGTTTTTGTCTGCCTTCTTTGTGAACAAAACATTGTAATCATATATACACCAGTTATAGTGTTAAGTATTCTTTCACAATTTTTGTAGTTAAAATTTGAGCTACATTTTAACATATGGCGGTTGATAATCTATTTTTACCAGAAAACTTGATATTTTATTCTTATCATTATTATTCATTAGCGATCTTTCCTTTGCCTATATGACTACATGCATTACATTTGTTACAATGTTGCACATTTTCAATTGACATCGATATTATTTAAAGTTTACAATCATTCAATTTCAATACATTTTTCAGTTATTTTGAAAGGAGAAAAAAAAAATCACAGTAGCTGTTTACCAGATAAATTACTTGAAAAATCCCCAAATAAATTAAAATTATTTCGGCAATCTTCCGAATAACAGTATTTCATAGTTTCCAAAATATAGCAATGTTCGAATTTAATCATAATTGATGAGAAAAGAAAATATTAGAACACTGTGAAAATCTCTAAGTGAGTTAGTTTTAAAGAAATTAATGGCTGTTAATCGAGAATTCTCCTGAATTTCTCATTTAGTATATTTTATATTTAGAGTCAAAGCTTTGACCTCCAGAATATTAATCTTCATAACGGTATTAACTCAAAAAAGACTTAATTAATCTGAGCAGATAATTTAATGGATCTGATTTTTACGCGTTAGGAAAGATAGATGATGCAATAATAATTACGATTTATTTTAATTATTGATTAGAAGTGGTATTTTATTACTTTCTGAACAATGCATTGGGAAATAATTAATTTTGCAAATAGTCCAAAGGTTTGAAAATTGCTTAATTTAACAGCTGCGTGTTAAAATTAATTTAAAATTAGTTCTTGATTTGAAATTGTGTTATATGAAAAGGACCATGAAAACTTATAAATATTTTCATTTAGAAGAAATTAAAAAAAAAAAAAAGGTAAGAAGAAATTAAAGGGGATGTCAATACAAATTGATTTCTACTTAGAAATGAAAAATAAAATAAAATAAAAACATAAAAAATAATCCTTCTCCTCTAGCAGTAATGACAAATAACGAAACCCATAAGAGACACATACTTGTTATAATAGACCCATATTTCCTTTAGCTGTTCGTTGTTTTGCAGCACCCTATAGGGGTCTGATTTGAAACGAGTGGTTTCGTTTCCAATACCCCAGGGGTCATTTATAAGGTGACCCTGTCCATTAATGATAAGCTCATAATATGAGTAAAAGTAGGTCAAACTATTCGGGAAAAACATCTAATGAATTAAGCTTCTCTGACAAATATGTTATAAGTTTTTACTTTTTCATTCTTACTATATTAACTTATACTTCCACCTATCTACATCCTAATCTCTATTTTACTGAAACATGAAAAAGTCCTTTTTGTCATGAATATTAAATTAAATTAAATTCTGTAACAGTAAACACATACACACGCTTACGTGCGCACACACACTTACACACACACACACACATATATATATTGTTTTTAATATATTCAATTTTAATAAATTGATATTGTGACACTTTTTCTACTAAAGAGTAATTTTTGTGAGATATACCCATATTTTCAATTATAATTTGTGAGAGATTCTATTATCTTCTGCCGAATCTACTGATTTCAGGTAGACCAACTTCCTTTATCATTTATATATATATATATATATATATAAGTAAATATTCATGAAACTGAAGTGAAATTCTTTTTATAGTTTAGTATATGATGGCATTCCATGGGTTGTGATTGTTCATTAACGTAGCACTTCGAAGCAGACATCTGAGGCGATACCCTTCTCTCCTGACTTCCACACCACGCCACATCAGGACTTGCTACCTCGACAGATTCAACATGCAGCTGCTCCGTTACATGGCGAGTCGAAAGTGGTAAGAAAGCAGGGCTCAAACGCATGGCTTGGCAAAAACTACTAGCCATATGTCGGAGGTTTTCGTCAAATCGGTGGTGTTCTTGCAAACAATTGAGAAAGACTGATGTTGTAACTTACTTTTCATCTTCAAAATGGAAAACTTACGAACAGCCGTTGTGGCTGTTTTGTAGTATTAACTCTAATTTCACCAATTTACACTTAAAGTATATTTGAGTTATCGTAGTTCTTTATACTTGCATGGTAAACTTGTTTCATTTATATTATTCGTATTTTATTTATTTACAGCTGAAATTTACTTTTTTCATAGCTTGATTGGGAGAGGCTTGGAAATTTATTTATTTAACTGAAAAGGTCTTTTTATATTTATTACACCTTTGTGTATGAGATTTCTTCCTAAGAAACTTAGAATTATGAAAATTTTATAAATTGTATAAGATCACACATTATTAAATGAATTAAACTCTGAAAGCAATATACTATGATTGACTTTTAGAATAAATTTCGAAGTCTAACTTTTTTTTTATTTTCATCAAAATTGTATAAAGGAATGTACTAACTAAATATTATTCTCTTAATGTTTTTTAATGTTTTTTGATAGATTACTGTATTATTGAAATAATAGATATAATTTGAAATTAAAAAATAATTAATTTTAAACCTTATTTTTTTCATTGTTGCTGAAATTATTACGTTTGTACAAAAGAAAGTAATTTTTTTTACATACTACTTTTTTAAAAATATCGAAAAAGAAAATCAATAAGTGTCAGAAGAAACCTTTTCAAATTATTTGAGATTTAGTTATTTAGTTTAATTTAGTTTACGGACCTCAAATAATTTGATATGAATTTATTTATTTAAGTTTTAAAATTTTTTAATGTGTTTCAATATGTGTTTTAAATAATATCTTGATAAATTTTGATATCAAACGCACGAATAGCTTTCTCGTGCCTAAATTTTGATTCAATACGTTACAAACACTCGTCGTTTACACGTTTGAATTTTATTGACGATTGTTGCCCTCTTGACGTTAAGATCGGAATCTTTTCAGAACCCCCTCGTACACACTCACATTATGTGTAATAATAGATAGTTAATAATAGAAAACACACTGACAGAAAAGCAAAAATTTTGAGTTATGAAAACAATGTAATTAAGACTGTTCTGTATTTTGGAAATTAATAATACCTGTTTATAATGAAATGACTGATAAAACCATCACACTACAGTGAATTATATTGTAATAAAATATGTTCACAAACCAAACATCAGCAAATTCAGAAAATGAACCATAGAAAAAAGGAAGTAATCATAGTGCAAATATTAAATAAATCCAGTTGAACTGCAAACAAAAATACAAAATATACAAAAAAAAATTCTTATGAAATTGTAAAATCAATTAAAATTCTTAAAACACTTATTAATTAAACGTCCAAATATTTCCATTAATTAAACAAGAAAATAAGAATGCGAAAAACAAAATGTAAAAAATTCCAGTGACATACCATCATAAAAAAAGGCAGAAACTTTTTAGAGACACCAGCCATCAGCAGAATGTGATTAAATATGTGGCCATATAAAACAATTTTACAAAATGCAAATAAATTAAAAACATGCATTATTGTAATCAAAATTGTAAGAACAAGTAAAACATGACATATCGTTCATAATACCATTCCTATCACTACACTCCATGAAAGAATTTACCATGAAAGTAAACTTTTATTGATTTATTTAAATCAAAAACTATACGAATAAATTAATAGATATAAGTAAAACAAAAAAATTACCATTAAAACTACTAACCAAAAATTAAAGGAAATATATTTAAGAAAGCAAATTAATGATATTCAAAAAACAAAATTAAAAGAGTCTCATCAACAAGACTAAGAGAATCTATTCAAAAAATATTTAATATTAAGAAAGAGAGAATTTTTGAGAAATATAAAAAGAGGTAAAAAAATAATATAAGAAAAGTGAAAGATGGAGAAATACAGAGTCACATATACAGTAAAAATTTATAAAAATATTAATATAATTTTTAGTCAAATTTATAATTTTTAAAATTTATATTTCTTTTTAAAAAATAATAGATTATTCAGCCTTTTCATATGTAATACAGAAACTACTTATATTATTTTGAAAAATGTTAGGTAAATTATCAATTTGATATTTCTCAGTAAATAATTATATAAAATATTTCTAAAACTATTTAAACTTAAATTAGTATAAAAAGCACTTTATTAATTGGAAATAGTAGTTATTTCTCTTGTCCTAAATATTACTAAATATCCCCTTATGAACAATTTTTAAATTAACATCCAAGAAATCTGTTAATTTACATTAGTTTTAATCAAATTTAAATATGAAATATAAAAAGATAAGTAAGGTATAATATCTTTACTGGCTTAACTTGGAAAACAATAAGATCATCAATATAACTAAACAATTTGAAATTATTGTTATCTCTAAATTTATATTCAAAGAAATATAGATAAATATTAGGCAAGCTATTATTAACTGGAGCCTCTTGAGGTCTACCATTTACTTGCTTTTTCCCATAATAACAAATATAGTTTTCTTTTAGAACAAGAATAATAAGAGATTTAAATTTTTCATATGGCATAGAACTATTAATTTTCAATTATTTGCAATTAGCCAAACTAACCTTAATTAATTCATCTAAATCTATGGAATTAAACAAATCTTCAACGCCATAACTATAGAGTAATTTTTTTTTTCTCTTATACATTTAATAATTTCGCATCTATTTTGAATAATAGCTGCCTTGTTAAAACTATCAAGAGTATTTTGTAAAAGTTTTCCTGCTATTGTAATATGTGTATTTGAACCATTAGTCACAGCTCTTAATTTAATAGGAACTTTGTTAAGTTTAGGAGTTAGAAATAAATGAGGAAATTTTGTCAAATTGAAATTTTTACCTATTTTCTTATTTTGTTATGAAACATAGACTCAAAATTTTTATTAAATTTACAAAATTTTTTAATCTTACTATTTTTATAGGAAGCAAGTTTTTATGCTTATTTAGAATATTGTTAAAGTTTGTTATAACAAAGATTTATTCATAAATCTGATACAACAATATTCTAAGTTTTGATTGATATTATTATATTCAATTTTATATTTATTAGATAGAAAATAATAAATATCTCTAAAAATTTGAAGCTAAATATTACATATATTATTTATATTAGAAATAACATTTTTGGGAATTTTAATTTCTCATTTCATCATACTGAACAAATAATTTTTTAATGCTTTTAATATATAACTCCTTTCCAAATTTATCACTCAACACATATATTTTTTTTTCATAGCTTACAAATTCAAACATTTTCTCTCTTTATTTCTATCTTTGCATTCTCTTTTCTCATTAACCTTATTAGAAATATTAAGATTCACATAACGATGATTTCAATTTAAATTTCCTTAACTGTCATTTCGCATAAATATTTTTAATGAACGCTAATGTATAAAGATCTCACAAGTGTTAATATTATCTATTCAATTATATATATATATATATATATATATATATATATATATATATATATATGGGATTTTTAAACTACTACCTCTTCTTTTAGTATTAGGTCCAATTTCAATAATTGTTATAACCACATTTTCAAATTTCTGACTATGAGAGGGTTCAATTTCATTATTGTTGCAATTTTTTCATATCTCTAAAAATTTTAGTTTCATGTCTTTGTTGATAAGTACGGATATTAATATTATTACTCATTTACCAATATATATATATATATTTAGCGTTTTCGGGTATCCAATTAGGGATTTCGTTCTTAAAAATAACCCTTCCATTTTGTGTTTTTATCCTTCCTCTTTTTAACTGTTAATTAACAATTCATTCCATTTCCAGTGTTATTGATTAAACCTCTCCTTGAAGCAACTTTAAAACAACAGACTGCAACGAATTTCAACGATGCCAGGATAGGAATAATAAATAAGTTTGCGATTTTAGTACCTTAATTCTTCTGAATTAGTTTCTGTGTTCAAATAATCCCATTATATTTTTGAATCTTCTTCTTTTTCATCAGCATGTAGAGCTTATTAAAAGCAATACATGCAACTGAACGGAAGCATACCA
>BMAW01080773.1:0-12513 GCA_019974015.1 Nephila pilipes
GATAGATAGATAGATAGATAGATAGATAGATAGATAGATAGATAGATAGATAGATAGATAGATAGATATAATCTAACCTTTAATATTTGCAATTAGGATAAGTTAAATAAAAGGAAATATTTCTCAATTAACTTCGCAGTCTTCATTTGTTTGTCAAATGAAATATTTGAAATGTAATTTTAGAACTGGAAAATATTTCATTTTGTGCTGATGTACAATTATTTCACTTAAATCTTTTTGACTAAGAACAAAATTTCAACAGAGAGATGTACAATGGTAAAATAGGTTAAAAACACAGTCATAAAATCAGAAATATTTACTTTATTTAGTTTATGCAGGCGTTTTGATGTAAGTGCAATGTTATTTCAGGTTGATTGGTTGATTTCATTAACATCGTATTAGAATCAAAACGAGGGCAATTAGCGACAGACCGCGTAATTTTGAACTTCGGTCAAGTGACGAGGACGGACGACACTTCAGTTGGCACCTCCCTCTCTTAACTGCCTCACCACTCTAACGGCAGGACTTTGAGCCTCGACAGATTTAATAAGCATCAGACCCGGCTACGCGGTGGATCTTAAGTGGCATCAAGGCTCGTGCCCTCGACTCGACGAAAACCGCCGGCAGCGAGTCCGCGACCATGACCACTAGGCTACAGTGGCCACAATAATTAACTGTTTATTGCATTACTTCAGTTCGATATTTAATATATTTGTTAGTGTATTACTCTTGATTTTTCTTGCTCCATAACTATATTTGATTTTTATGTGTATATAATTTTGTACTACTGTCTTATTTTTATTTTTTATAATTTTATTTAATTACAATAAATAAAATATTGTCCTATTTTTATTTATTATCTGTTATTTTTCTTTTATAATTTTTTTTGATTATTTTCTGTGCTAAACAATTTTACATGTAAATAAAGATGTTTTTTGAAAAATTATTGACCGAAATAATTTATCCCCATTCTTTTATAGTATAAATGAAAAGAATAACATTTTGGGGTTTGACTTAGGAGACGGTAAGTTAACAACAAGAAAGTTGCCAACCGGTTATTCCGAATCAGTTCAAAAATTTTTAAATGTATGATATTGCCTTCACACGAAGGCAGAATTTCATTGAAATTCAATGCTAATAGCAAACGAGTGAAAATAAAAACTCTTTACAACACAAAAGTGATTATGGAAGAAAGTTTGAGTGATGTTATAGGATTTCATTCTCAGATTGTGAGAGGTTTTGAAGAAAGTTCTTTCGTAGCCGATCCACAGGCAGCGTTTCCATTTTTTATATAGCTCCTCTTTTAAGAGTCGTCTGAATACCTGAAGCAGACGGTTAGGTTGTGACTTCTTAGTACGTTATACCTCATCATGTTCCGTTCATACATCATTCTTTCCACTCTATTGAAATCGAAATTCAGGCGTCTAGTGCCTTTCGAAAAATGTAAAGTGATTGTTGTTCTGCATTTCCGCATGAGACAAGTGTTATAAATATGAAATAAATCGAAGAATAGAAATCATTTACAGTATGTTAAGAAGGATCACATCATGAAAGTATCCTAATTGTGTGTTGTGCAAAAACGTTTGAATACCATTACACGAATTATATGGATCTGGAATTCCATATTACGAAGAAGTGTTTTTTCAAAAAGGTTATGGATTAGGAGGTATTTTTCGTCAATTGCTTATGGCTGCATTACACTTCTTGGCGAAGGGTGAAAAGATTGTAAGAAACGAAGCTCCGAGGATAGGAACGAGAGTAATCAGTGATGTATATTATCCGAATAAGATTTCTAAACAGCTGTAAAAAAGCGAAGTGAAGAAGCAGGTAGAGGCATGGCTCAAAAGCTCAAAAGGCTATCGAACATATCCAATCAATGATTAGACCAGAGAAATTTAAAAGGAAGGGAAAAAAACATTTTTGATTCTTAATAGCAAGACATTTTTATTCTTAATGGTAGTTATTTTAAAAGGATCCCCCGATTGTATCAAATCAGAATTGGAACTTTATCATGTACCTGCCACCCAAACAGCCATAGAAAGTGGTTAGTGGATAGAGTTTCGTCCATTATCCAATGTATTTGATGGCGGTCCTGTTGGATTTCACATCTTCTAGCGGTGAAGAATATCTGTATTTGAGTCTAACTCAACTTTACTTAAAAGCAAAAATTCTGAAAGCAGATGGTTCACCTACATAAAAAAACACAGTGATAGATCCTATTAATCTATTTCAACATTCTCTATAGTAAATTCTCACAAGTAGATATTTCTCCCAAAGAACTACTAACTTCTAATTCGAGTAACACGTACCCAAACAGATTTTACTTTGAAACCTTGCTGAATTATGGATTCGACAGCGAAACTTCTCAACAGACATCTGAAATGTCTTATAAAGATAACGAAGATGTATTGAAGAAACAATCTTAATTTTGAAATTTAAGTGAATCTGTGGATATGATTGGTAGTTTATGCTGTAACTTATTTCATCAAAGGGGATTATTGTTGAATTTAGTGGATTTAAAAATAAAACTGATACGAAGTAAACCAGAGTTTAGCTCTTCAAGGGAAAGAAATTCATAAAGTTATACCAGAGAAATCTACTTTATTAGTAAGAAAAGTACATTTTAACCCAGGAGTTGTATTAGGTCACGCGAAAACTTTGGAAAATCAAGCAGCAAAAAATTCAATTCACCGTGTTTTGTTTAAAGTATACTCCATGCGTAAAGGGCATGTCGTTCGTACAAAATAACATTTTAATTATCCAAGTGCTTATGAGAATTATTGTGGGATGCGTCAATAACGATTAATTTCATGGTACATTCACGAAATCTTCTTTCGAATTTAAGCATTACGACATCAACTTCATAGGTATTTACGTAGATGGTCAGTCAACTCCATATAATTCAATGGAGCTAATAGTTTTTCTCGAAATAATTACATCAAATGTAATCATAGTTTACTTAGCGTAACTGAAAATTTTGGTCAAGGTCAGAACCTTTTTATATCAAGAAGAGAGTATATAAACTTATTTGCTTTCAATTTGTCACCTGATTTATGCAATAGAGGTAACTTGAATTTGATCAAACACAGTAATCTCACACAAAAAATAAAATTTACTAAGGCTTTGAGTCAAACCATTAGTGTATTTATTTTTGCCAAATTTGATAACGTTTGAGAGGTAAACAAGACGAGAAACATTTTACACGACTTTGAAAACTTAAAAAAAAAAATGAATAGGAATCAGATATATTTCTTTTCATCACTTGACCCTGTTATCGCTCATTTCTTCCTAGGAGGTTTCGGATCGGATACCATATCGACGTTAAAGGAAAAGTTTACATTTGTGGTGAATTTGGACGACTCTTCCTAATCTGGGTCACACTGGATGGCATTCTGTCATGAAAACTATTGTCTCGAGTTTTTCGACTCGCATGGACATCTACCAGAATATTATGGACAATCATTTCAAGACTTTTTTTTTTCAAATTACTCAACATTATGCTGGAATTCCAATACAGTTCAAAGTTTCACATCCAATGTATATATATGGAGCGTATTGTATTTATTTCATTCTAAAGGGAAGTCAAGAGAATTATATATATTCAATCATAAACAATATGCTTTAGTGTCAAAAGAATCATTTTCGATTGTTTCGGTTTATGAAGAAACATTATTTAGTAAGAATGATTCTTAAACATTAAAGGAAATTTGTATTTAAATTTAGTGTTCAGTTTTGTGTGTGTGGAAAGAATGTCTTACACTTATGACTTTTTTCTAGTAAAAATATACTTTTATATAAAGATTTCATTTAGTTATAATGAAAACGTTAAAATTAAAGCTTCCCTTCAGGGTGATCCTGCCACGGTTCACTGATTGTGGAAAGACACAGCTGATTAAAAAGTTAGTAGATTTTATGATGATTTATCCTTTTCCTTCCAAAGCAATAGGTTGCTATGATTCCTATCAATCTCTTTATAGTGAAATGAGACGCATTGAAATTTATACGATGACTCACCTTCTAATATAAACAGAATTTTTTAAATCTTTAATCCTAATTAATGATCGTAATTTTTAAAGTGCAAAGTGTCTTTTATAAGAATTCAAGAGACACTTCTCTAAAGATATATTACATGCTTTTGTTTAAAAATCCACCAATTAAATCGCATGTTATTCATATTGGGAAAACAGTTGTATCCGTGTAAAACTAAATTCATCAGAGAAGTCTACAAGGAAGCTACTTCGAAACCCTTTAGTTACCTTTTAATTGACCTTTAATCCGATACGGATGATTCAATGCGTTTGCGCAGTGATCTTTTCCCAGGTGATAAATAGTCGAACTACGTGTACCAACCTCGATATTCATTAAGCCTTGAAAACGTCATGGACACCTCTATCATAGGTTTCGAAGCATTTCATTTTTCTTCAGAACTTTTTTCACAAAAGAACTTACAGTATATGCCGTCAACAACTACAGTTTCCGCGGTAGGTGGCTATCTAAACTACAACATTCTTTTGGTCAGTTAAATAGACACAATTAACATATTCACGAAAAAAACAAAATCTGCATAAATTGAAATGGGAGACTGGGGAATTACCTTATGAATTCTTATGTTGTGTGCTAAATGTAATGTTTGAAATGATTCTCTACATTTC
Source organism: Nephila pilipes (assembly GCA_019974015.1). Classification (NCBI taxonomy): domain Eukaryota; kingdom Metazoa; phylum Arthropoda; class Arachnida; order Araneae; family Nephilidae; genus Nephila; species Nephila pilipes. The sequence continues at coordinate 4,653 of BMAW01080773.1, forward strand.
TCTACTACGTAAAAGAATTGGAGAAGATAAAGTTCTTTCATTGTCTATCGGGTTGAGAAATATTTAACTTAGACGATTTTGAACGAGCTACGTGCTGCGTCCTTCTTCACATAAAAAAGAAATTTTCTTTTTGTGCTGTTTATAAAGCCAGAGCCTGTTGAAAATTTTTAAAAACTGAATAAATTCTGGTGCACGCTACAGAATATATCATTTTATTTCAAAGTGTCAGCTTGTACACACGAGTATTTAGACATTTAAAGTTTATTTATAAAGCTAAAACAATGGGTGTCTTTTTGAAAAAAATGTCCAAATAGTGTAATTAAATATTAATGTAAATGGGGTTTGAATTTTCTAAAGGGAATTGTACCTTCGGCTACAAATCAGAAAATTCGCTTAGGACACTATAAAAGAAGTTTGAGAGAACTTCCTGAAAGGAGAGGGCCTGTATAAAAAAAGTCGGTTTTTAGTTCAGATAGGTGACGAATTTCTATCTTAACTATAACCAGCTGTAGTTTCTTTGAATAGTTCTCTCATTCAACGAGTTTAGTAAAAAATTATTTTGGTACTTGAAGATGGGAGAGATTTAGTTGATAAATTATTAGATTTAGAAAAGAAAATGCAAGATATTCTTCGGAATAACGATTCATTTGAAATTTAAATACGAATCAAATAAAAATAAAATAAAAATAATTATTTTTAATTAAAAAGGTTTCAAAAATTTGTGAACATTCATCATCATCCCCAGAAGTGGTAGAAAAAACAGTGGAAAATATTGAACTAGAAGACGTTTTGGTCACAAAAATTTTAAAAGGGGCTCAGGTTCCATATCAACAAACTGCCCAAGACATTCTCGAGTTCTTGAGGAATAAGCTCTCCATTTAATCTCAGAGCTCAGAGGGAGAATATGTCTTCAAATGCCAATGTTTATCTCGTACTAATATTATTATCTCAATGTATCAGATTTTCATCAGAACAAAAAAAAATCACCCACAGTATTCAACGAGTTTCACACTGTTTTAAAAGAAGTGAATATACCTACGAGTTACATTGTCAACAAAAAATTACATAAATACACTAGTATTATTATTCAAAGAAGGTTAAACGTATGTGTGGAAAATGGAAAGCATGGATTATATATTGTATGAAATAAAATTTTATTTGGAAATAGTGTTTGTGTTTATTTTATTTTATTTGCAGGAAATAAAATTTTAAGCTAAAAGTTTTTTTAATAGAAAAATTGCAATCCCCTTCCCATGCTTTCACGATTGCGGCGTGGAGAGGACATCCATGTGCTTTTTATTAAGAATGTATACTTTAAACTTAACACTTCTTCTTTTTTTTAAACTAGAAAGTAAATTTTCAAACATTTTCTGAATATTAAAAATTTTTAAGAAGTAATTTTATAAGTAGAAAAAAATAAGTTTAATGCTTTTGAATATATTTAAAAAAAAAAAAAAAACTTTTTTTTAACAGAAAATAAATTCTTAAGCAAAACGATTTGAGTGTTAGAAAATAAATAAATTTTTCTTAGAAATGTTTAATCTTAGAAAATAATTTCAACATTATATATTTCGAAATGAATTTTAAAGCATTTTAAACACTTAACATTTTTTAAAATAGAATATATATATATATATATATATATATATTATATTTCACTAAATTTTTTTTATAAAAAAGTAAATTTTAAGCAATTTTCAATGTTAGAAAGAATAATTTATATGTAACATTTGTTGATAAGTACAACATAAATTCTTAATATTTAGATTAGAAAATTAATTTGTAATAATGATATAATTTTTTATTAGAAACAAAATTTTTTACAAAGGGAAAAACATACTTCTGTGAGCTAAAACATTTTCTATTAATATAATTAATTGTTTAAGAAATATTTACATTTACATTTGCCAATTAATTTTCAAATCCATTTGGTAAAGTAGTGAAACTCTCTTGCTGAATCACCCGTTTGTCATTAACGAAACCATATACATTTTTTTCTTCTCCAGTGGCAACTTTTTTTTCTTTCCTTTTCGGGCGATCGTATTTGAATTGGTGACTGCAATTGTTATATTCTCCAAACTTGAATCCAACTGTAACATGTTATCAAACTTGAGCATTTGCGAATTCCAGAAACTCTGTGTAAAACCTCTCACTTAACAGCTAATCACTACACTTTCAGCTTTATAAGAATAGTTTTTGGAGGGCCTGAAAATAGAAAAAAAAAATATTTTAAAAAGTTACAACCGTACTTTAATAAATAGAAACATTTTTTTTAAATGTACACATTACTTCCTGAAATAAAACAGTTATTATTTTCACTTCGCTGTTGTTGAAAGAAAAACACTTACCAGATAAAAACGTTTTAATTGTATCCCCCTCCTGCTCGTCCGTGAAGTCTCTGAGGAAATATCCTAGAGGAGGATCATTTCTACCATTATTGGCATGAATTAGGCTATCAGTTTCGTGATACAATACGTCTCTGCCGAGTTTGTCCATTTCATGATAGAGTTTAAGTTTAGCCCAGGTTGTTGCAAACGTCGCTATAAAAATGTTAGTGAAGGCATCCTGCTGTACAAAGTCAACTGTGACTTACCATTGAATAGCAACCTCTTCTTTCGGAGGAAGAAAAGCATTTTTGATATGTAAGAATTCATATAAAAGATTAGATGTAAGAATTAATATAAAAGATTAAATGTAATAATTAATATAAAAGATTAGATGTAAGAATTAATGTAAAATATTAGGTGTAAGAATTAATGTAAAATATTAGATGTAAGAATTAATGTAAAATATTAGATGCAAGAATTAATGAAAAATATTAGATATAAGAATTAATGTAAAATATTAGATGTAAGAATTCACATATGAAAGATTACAATCTCATAAAGTATAAACATTATTAATAAATTTAAATTAACTTACGTTTTTTGTCTGATCACAAAAATGTAGTTTTATTCCCGGTACGTTATTGATGTATGATAGTTATGTCTTGTTTGTATTCATTCCTCACTTGTGCAAACAGTAGACATGATATTACAGGTTCTCTTATATACATGGAAACAGTGTAATTATTTTAAAGATAAAAGAATGTGTTATACCTACTTCAAAAGCTATTGAGTGCCAATTTTGCTACTTCTCTCCTCGTTGGACTCTTCTTAATATTCAAAGGATTTAATGTGATATCTTTTTTTTCTCTCGTGTTCACTGATATATTTCTCTTTCTCCTCGTCTGATGTACATTCTCTTGCCATCCATTAATTTTTTGTTTTATTTTCAGAAACATATCGATGTATGAACGGAAGAAAAGATCAAACGTTTTTGAAAAATGATACACTTCGTAAATCTGAAATAAAATAAAATTAGTTTAAAAGGAATAGAATCATTGAGTAGACAAAATATGAATTCAATATTTTTCATGACTTACTCGTGAGATACGGTATTCTTTTTTCTTTGCTAATTTGAAATCTTCTGTGAACCAATTGTCAGAAAGAACTTTTCGTCATCAGAACGCTGACATGCACTTTGGTGTTTTGCATCAGGCCATGTTCGACACAGGAAACATCAACTTGTTTCGGAATCGGTGGGGAAGTACCAGAAGATATAGAGCCAATGAGGGAATTACCTTGCATTTGATGATTCTGAAATAATCTTCCACGTCTTGAAACCCTTCTGTTATATCTTCGAGGTGTCTGATGGGGTATTTGCAATACTTATTCACCTTTGAAAAAATTAAGAAAAATGTAATTATACATATCAAAAGAATCCTATTCAGGAAATGTATGGAGATAAAAAAAATACTTACCCATGAAGGTGAAATCCTCGTATTTAATTTTTTTCTTGTGGAACAATTTTAGTGCTTTCATACGTCCTCCAAAAAAAGGAATTCCAGGATTTAAGCGACCCTATATGGAATATGACCTCAGAAAAGCTTGAAGCTTTGAATCTTTCATTTTAAGACGCAAGAACTCATGCTCCCACATTTCCACTTCGTTATATCTCAGCGACGTCAAGTTTTCACAATTGTTTCGGTGCAACGCCGTATAATGTTCATAGTACACTATTTCAACGGATGTATGGTGTCTCATAGCATACCACGCATTCATGACAGAAATAGACTTAAAAGTAAAATTTGCCTTAAAAACCTGTTTGGATATACATTAAAATACTTTTTATACATAATTCAATATTTACCTGATACTGATAAACTGGTTTCACTTTCTACACAGTATCCATCAAGAAAATATCCGCGATTTTTCTTTAACCCTTTTTATTCACTCTGCAAAGAATTCTTAGTTTTTCGGTGAAGGATATATAATCCTGTAACCAAATCGTATCCAGCTGAATTGCTTTCCATGAGTGTAGCCGGGTACTGGAACCATGACGATAGAATCGTTTTGAATGAAGCTCACTCGGATATAGTTGCCATGCAGGCCGATGCAATGATTAGGTATCTGGCAGAAAACAAGGAACATGTACATTAAATGACCGAATTCCCCCACAAGATCGAAAAATGTTTTTATGAAAAAATTAATAACTCATCGAAATTGATCTGCACTGCAATCTCTATAAACTGTTTTCGAAACACCATACAACAGAGGTGGAGAATATGAACATCAGAATTAAAATAAAAAAAAATTTGTATATATATATATTCTAAGACACACATTTTCTATTTAAAAAAAATGGTTCATATACCTACAAAAGGAGAGCATTTCCTTCTTGATGTTTAAAAGATTATCTTTGTGATGTTAATACCAAGACATGAAATGACGGTGGAATGTTGATGACAGGGAACCAGGACAATAAAATAATTTATCATACAACTTACCAGTGTAATTTTGATTTCCACGAATATTGAAAAAACACAGGATATACCCTTTCTTTGATTCCGTGAGACCAAAATGGCTTGGCAGTTTTGACAGAGTCATCGGAAGAAAGTTCAGGGTATCGATCAATCCAGTGTTCAGTGACGGGTGTCGAGTAGACATAAGTTTGGATCCATTCGGTATCACTTTCGTCGCTATACACTGTTTCAGCTATCAAGCTAATACACATTGCCCTTCAAATTTGAAATAGGTTTTTACTTTATTGTTGTTCTAGTTATCAAAATCTCAAACAGTCTTCGAACGCTTTTTGTTGACAACATGATTCATTTTAAATTATGAGAAAGTCTATCTTCATTAATTCGGGCCCAAAAAATTATTTCTTTAGCCTGAAATTAGCTGTTGCAACTTCTGTACATTTCTTCTATAGTAACAGCATCCTCCAACTATAAAAAATAAACTTTGTTGATAACGATAAAAGAATAACATAAATTAATACAAAAACATGCAGATTTAAACTGTATTTGTTAGTGAAACAAACAAAGAAAGAAATTGTACATAATCAAAACTAAAGTAAAAAAAAAAATGAATCATAAAAAAACTAAAACTCCATTTCATTACCAAACTGAGGCGGTAAATCCTCAAAAAACTGAGATGTTCCAAGAAATCTTGGCTCTGCATTCAATAATAATCTTAAGAAACTGTATCAAAAATTAAACAAGAAAAGTTTTAAATTTCACACACACACACGTTATATATATATATATATATATATATATATATATATATATATATATATGTTTCAGTAATATGTTTACTTATTCATCGTATCTGTCAAAAGGTATATCTTCATTCTGAACAAGAATATATGTAAATTTATGCAATTCCATTAAGTAAAAGCACGTGTAGATCTTTATTTGTGAAAGATAAAAACAAGTTCTAATTCATATTTAATACTGAGCAAAGCAATCTAAATTTATTTAGAATACAGTAATTCAGTTCATTTCTTTAACTAAACAAAATATTGTTACGAAGGTCGTTCAATAAATCCTTAGAAAACCTAAGAGAAGGAACTCGTAGCATCGAATATGGTTTGTTTTAGTATGCATGACTCACTGGATAGCTGTCCAAATCTCAGTTACTTCCATCATATGATTTCATTTTTATTGTCAAGAGAAGCAAGAAACTTTTGTTTACTTAGAAAAATGGGGGGGGGGGGGTGAGTATTAGGAGCGATGATTAAATACTTATATTTAAAAGGCATAACACTGATAGTCATCAAAGCAGAGTTGGATGATGTTCATGGCACATCTCCTGTGTTTGCAATATTTACAATTGCGTATACAAGTTTAAATAAAGTCGTTCGTCCACAAAAAATAAAAGTCCTACTGGACGTACAGTGGAATTGACTACTACCGGAATGACTGACAAAATTCACTATATGGTTTTGCGTGATCAACGAATCAAAGTGCATGAAATAGTTGAGGACACTGGCATATCGCAAGGTACTGTGTTTTTAATTTTGCACGAAAAAAAGGGCGCGAAAAAGTTCTCGGCCAGATGGTTGCCACGTTTGCACTCAGTGGAAAATCAATGAAACTGATGGTTGACTCGGAAGCTTTTTTGGCACATTTTCGATCCAAACCTGAGTCGATACATAACTGTGGATGAAAAATGGATACTCTATGGTACTCAAAAGACAAAAGAACTGTCAAAATAGTGGTATTTGAAGGTGAAAGAGCTCCGAAAAAGGCAAAGATGGTGAAATCCTCCTGCGAAGTGGTGGCCACGGATTTTTGAGATGCAGGTAGAATCATCAACATAATTTTCTCGAAAAAACGATGAACAATAGCTGGAGGGTACTATTTGTTATTACTGTACCGGTTGAGAGAAGAAATAATAAAAAAAAAGAACTCCCTCATTTGAAAAAGAAAATTATTCTCTTCCATCAAGATGAAGCAAGGGTCCGCACGTGTGCAGTTTCGCTGGTCAAAATCACTGGATTAAAGTTCGAACTATCCCAACAACCACCGTATTCACTGGACTTGATCTCCAGCGAGCTTTGTTTTTATTTCCAAACATAAAAAAAAAATGATTCGATGGACAAAGCTTTACGTTGAACTTAGAGGTCATCGCCAAAACAGATGCCTATTTCAAGGAGAGTCCAAAATTTTACTTTTTAGATTACTTTAAAAAGTTGGGGAAACGTTTGGAAAAGTGTATAGAACTAAAAGGAGAATATATTGAAAAATAAAAAAAACCTACCTAAAATAATTTGTTTTTCTATCTTTTTTCTAAGTACTTATTGAACGATCCTTGTAGAATAGAATGTATAAAAAATAAACTTATTAAATAATTCATATTAAACAAGATTTGAAGTTTTAAAGAAAGTAAGAAAAAAAAGAGAGTGAGTTTTCGAAAAGCTAAATAAAATGAAAAATAATAATGATATTCAAAAATGTAATCATACAAGAAAAATAATAATTAAAGCTCTTTTAAAAAAAAAACTTTGTTGTAAAATAATTTTTAATATAAAACTCATTGAATATTTCTAGAATTTCATTCTAAACAAGAGTTTGTCACTCTTTAAAAAAATATAGTTCAATTCATTATGTAAAAAGGACAGTTCAATTTCATTTCCTATATACACAACAGTTTGTTTCTTATTGAACATTCATTATGTATTCTTAAAATGCTGAAAAAAATACAATAACAATTTTTATTTAAGATGGTAAAATTCTTAAAATGCATTTAAAAATGTTGTTTTAAAAATATTTTCTTTTCAGTTGTAAAAATAATAATCATCCCTTTGCCTTACAATGTAAGTGCATATGAAAGTTTACGAGCACGTGATCGCATAAATTAAAAGATAATTTGGATTTGTATGGGGAAATAAGAATGAACTCTTTACTTTTAAGTGAGAGAATAAGAAAAATTAGGGAATTTTAAAAATATTTTTAAGTGATACTATTACAAATTAAAGTTGAATCACTGCACACAAACAGATACACACACACACACACACACACACACACACA
>BMAW01080777.1:0-10430 GCA_019974015.1 Nephila pilipes
AAGTTACGTATTGCTAATGTATTCACTGAAACCTGGTATTCCGCCTAACTTGTATTTCTTTTGAAAATGGATTCAATGTGTACGGTAGATGAAGAATAAAAAAAAATTCAGTTTGAAGTCCCGCTTTCTTCTCCTATAATGGGGAAGTATCTGTACATGACGGTTTCTTTATTTTTTTGACTGTTGCAGTCCATTCCATTTTGTCTGCTAGATAGCTGAAAGACGTACCCTTTCCTTATGTGCATTGAGACTTGGTATATGTAGCAAATAAATGTACCATTAAATTTTTGATAAATATCTGTTTCATGTAGCTATTATATATAAAAAAAAATTAATTCTTGAACAAAGGTTTTCAAAACAAACATTAAATGTTACCAGAAATTACATAACAATATTCATATGAAACTAATGGAAAAATAACTATATTTAACGTAATTAAATCATTCTTCAATAATCTTTCGATTGGTCAATTATTTTTATTTTTATCGCCACTTAAGAAAAACTAAATCAGTAAAGCTTTATTTATAAATACTGGACTGTTAGGTTTAATAAACATGTGACGGCGTTCATTCCTGTTTAATTTCTTTAAGGAAGCAAAGTCAATATTTTAACACTAAAAGCTAATAAGTTGATCAAAGAGACGTTAGAACAACAATCACAACATTTATTACTTGGCTGCTAATATAACGACAATTATAAATGCTCTCCCGGACAAGGCCTTAACTATTTAACTCAGTCTACCAGTAGTAATCTAACGGACTCTTACCACTAAGACTATCTTGACTTCGAGCATACATTACTGATAACTTGTAGCAAATCTCGGCTCCGACTTTGGAACAATTGTTGAACTCTAGAATCACTTAACCTCTATCGCAACTCAGTCTGGGTTTATATATTTCTTAAACTCTCCTGCTTCACTTCATTTCTACCTGCTTTACATAATCTACGTTTCGTTTTTTGCCAAGCAAAGGTTGCTTTTAGCAAAAGCAATTAATCTTAAAAGTCCCCAAGGTTAGTGGAAGAGAAAACCAAGTGAATAGCCCAACGTCACAAACAAACACACACAAAATTGTCTATCTATCAATATTGGAAAAGAATTTTGTGTGTGTAATGCAACAAACAAAAAATGGAACAATGTCTACATGGAAAAAAAAATTATCGTCTTATGAAAGTAAAGATATTTTATTAAATGGAAAGGAGGAAAACTTACCCATACTTTCACGGCACTTCCAAGAACACTTTTTAGATAAACAAAGATCTCAAAATCAGATTTCAATTTTTTTAAAAGAAATATACTCACATTTATTTAATCTGCCTTTGAAGCTCTTTTCATGCGCTACATAATTGCTAAAAAAAAAGCTGCTACTTTTATTTCATTTTCATAAGACACCCAGGAAAGCATATGATTAATATCTTGAAAGAATATTCAGAGACACCTGATAATACAACTTATAGCACAGCAGATGATAAAAAATTTTAATGTGTGAAAGTAAAAAACAGGAATTTAAAAATATTTTGGGGTAAGAAAAATCGCAAACGATTTTCACTTTCAACAGAATAGTTGATAATAATTCTATGAAATTTAGCCTCGAAGAATAGCAACATCTATAATTATTTTAATATAAATATACATGCAATGAAGTACACCTGGAACTTAACCACGGACGTTTTCAACCGAAATTTTACTGCAGTATAATACGTCTGTTAAATCAAAACCATAAGTGTTAAACAATTATATGTGAGAGTTCTTTTTTTTTTTTGTACTTTCATAGGCTTTTACTTTTTTTTGATATTTTTTATGCAATAGAATATATAAATATAGTCAAATGTTATGCATTTTGAAATGGAAAAGACACTATAAAGTTTCTAGAAAGGTGCCACAGAATCCATCTTTGCCGCTGATTATTCCTGATTCATAAAATCACAAATTTTAAACTTATATATGAGGTTAAGGATTTAGTTAAAAAAATAAAAGAAATTTAAAAAATGTAAATCATGATTGTACAATCAAAATATCCGAATCCTCATAAAAAAACTTTTGAGTTGTATTTTTTTTTTTTAAATTCTAATGTACTTTTAAAAAAAAATTTTCTATAACTTTCTTTATAATAAAGAAAAGTCAGATACACTTTATTCTGTGTCTACCTCTTACTACTTAAATTTCCAAACAATAAAAACTTTTATCAAATCAATGAAAAGTGTGTGGATAAAGTTTCTTATGGATAATATACACCCAGATTTTAACATTATTTTATTCTTTTATAGAACAGTTATATGTACTGTATTCTTTAATATACAGGCAATAATATGGAGTTTATGTTCCTTTTATCAATATTGTTATTTTAATAAAACGTAAAGTCTCACAATTAGGTGTCAATTTCAGATGTGACTACAAAATAATTTCGATGATAAATTGTTTTTGATATTTAATTTGTATGTGTATAGACATCGAATTCTAAATTGAATATTGATCACTTTAATATCTATCTAAATAAATCAATGACAAAAATGTGTTAGTCACAGTAAAGGCTGCAAAGGATTCAAGAACGAATATTTTATTTCAGGATTTTGGAGGAGGAATATATTCAGTTGTAACAGATATTTTTCTTCTTCAGTACTAAGATATTCATTATTTTTAGGGGACTCCCTTCATCATTTATCATCTCAAAAAAAAACGATAAATCTTCTCAGCGTTTTGAATTATATCTTTTGCTACTCCTTAAGTTTTTTGAATCTAAATTCGTTGATACCTATTTCTTGTTGAACTTTTTTTTTGCAATACACTTAGAAAGAATTGGTTGGATTAAAATCAGACCATATAGATGCAAGTTTTAAAATCATTCTACCAATAAAAAAAACAAATGAGCCATTGAAAATAATTTTTTTCTGGAGATTGTAAATTTTCTTTTATACAAGGGAGGTGTCCCAGGATGTACATGTACCTCACATCCTAACTTCAAATTATCAGAAACATTAGAAAAAAGCAAAAATTAAGATTATAGCCCTTATATCCCTTTGATAGAATATTCTACATCATTTCAATTTTATTTTTCTATATCTAATAATGATTTTATATGTTTAAGCTTTGCATAAAAACTGTTATTTAAAAAACTTATATCAAGACAATTAAAAAAACAATCATATGGAATATTTACTGGGCTCAGATTTGAATTTCCAGCAAAGTTTATAATTACATGAAATGGCCCTGAGATTTTCTCTAGATTTTTTTTTTTTTTTCCATATTAAAATGACAATATTTCTGCAAAAGAAAGTCGAAAAGGAAAAGCTATAAATAGAGTCAAAATACCGCCAGTCTTACTGTTTTATTTTTGTATGAATATTCGAAATAATTTATGAACGGGCTTTATTTTAGCCAAATCTAGCTATTATTTAATTTGGATCACTTTTGATCGTAGCAGATCACGTTTCAACTTTTTTTTTTATCCTTTGCTTCAACTTTAATTACATTTAGCTTAAGTCCAACTTAATAAATTATTGTTTGTTTTAATTTTAATTTAATAATTTATCGTTCCATTAATTTTACTACTGGAAAAGTTAACTATTGTCAATTCTCGATATTTCATTGCTTACTTTAATTTTCATATTTTAATTGAGTAATTTAATAATAATTATACAAAAAAAAAGCGCATTTAACGTGGCTTAATCTGTTCATTGCAAAATTGCATAGAACTTATTTATTAGTGATTTCTTCGTACTTTTATAACATGGAATATTTGCGAACTTTTCTTTCTGATTAACTTTCGGTTTCTTTCTTGATTCTAAATTTAGTTCCAGACTCTCTCCAATCAAATGAAACTACGCTACAGATGAAGCAAAACTTCAGAAAATGAGTGAATAGAGATGATCGAGGAGTGTAAGATGTCAGCTGATTGAATTGAATAATAAGGTTATATACGGTAATAGGAACGGTGTTGGTGTACCTTCTGGCTTGTATAGAGGATTTGGTGAGATTAGACTTAACATTGTCGGAGCACTGCAAGGAGATAATCGCTTGTAAGCATTTTTTCCTTGAGAGATTATAGAAGTCGTTAATACTGCGGATTTAACTGCGTAGAGCATCCTCTATTCGCTGGGGAGTAAATAAAGGTATTTTTGGATATAATCGACTGCTTTAATTAAGTGTTTTTCTGGAGCTTGAGTTGAGTAGATCTTGAGATTAAACTTTAAAAGACAGATTTATGTAGGCAGCAGAATGTTCTCGTCACAATGTCTCATAATTGATATGTGGCAATTGTTTACACTCTATTAATCATTTAATACCATGAATTTGAGCAGACATCTCCGATTTCCAAGTTTGTAGTTAATTTTCCAGTTATGTTACTACAATTTGCATCGTTAATCAATTAAGAATTAATAAATGTGATGTAATTATAAAAAAAAAAATTTTACTCTTTTATTTTAATGATTGTGGTTTTCGTGTTTTAAAATATATTCTGAAAATTTATTTTCCAAATTCTGGGAGAAATAATCGTGACAGAAAACCTTTCATTATTTTCTGCACTTTATTGAATTTGTGAGTAGAGCAAAACAGTAAAGATTTGAGAACGGTTGTGAAATTCTACAATATTAACATTAATATTCACGGAAATCAGAATGGCTGGTGTTTTCAGAATCCAATTTTTTCCTACCTGCTCAATACTGCAAGTTATTATCATTAATCCAACAATAAAATGAAAAAAAGCTCTATGCAAAAGAACAGATTTAATATCTGTTGTAAAAGTTTTTTATTTAATTATTATTTAATTACTCAATTAAATATAGAATTGAAAACGACGAAATATAGAGAAATGATTATGGAACTTTTTCCTGATATTAAATTGTGCCAAACGATAATTATTAAATCGAATATACAATATACTAAAATTAGAGCAAAACGATAAATTATTAAATTGAACATATTTTAAGCTAAATGTATTAAATTTAAAAGCAAGCACAAAATTGAAATGATCCGGTCCGCCGTATCCTTACTAAAACAATAGCCCCTTTGGGAGGCTAATAATTTCTCAACCATAGTCGATATCAATGAATTAATTTTATGGCTACAGTTTACTTTGCTACACAACTGGTCTTAAAAAACTATTAATTTTCGTCCTTTTTGAAAGATATTCCATTTCCATCACACTACAGTTAGAAAAGAAACAGATATAGCACTTATCAGTCGGAAGCCAGATCCCCATTTTAAAGATTCATTCACCGGTGTGTGTTGAATAGGTCGCAAGTTGAAAGCCTTTGTTGAGCGGCCCTCTAAAACAGATTTGGATTATCCTAGTGCAAGAAGTGTATTTTTCTGGTGCAGAAAACTAGTAGAACCTTTCATGTTCTTGCTGACGGCAGGTTGTTAAAAAGATATCACACAAGCTGCTATAATAATTGTTTGATGTGCACGTGATTAGTGATTTCAGCCCCAAGCAACTTATGCATAAAAAATATCAAGACTGGAAATAAGACGTATGACAACTTGAATCATCAAACGTTGAATAAAACTGAATTTTACACAAAAAAAAAAAAAAAAAAAAAAAAATCCCTCATTCAGAGTAAAAAAAATTTTTTTTTTCTGTCTTCAATAAATAAGTAATGGATATGAGGTGTGGTTATTGTACTAACGAGACTCGGAGACAGGTATGGAATTTATTTCGATGAGACACATATTTATTATCACCTTCAATATATACCCTTCTATCCTTACAATGCTTCCACATGCGAATCTTTCCATTGTTCGAAACAGTGTTGGAAGCTCATCAAGCCTCAAGACACGTGCCGCTTTTTTTCTTTTCACAGCTCAACGAACATAAATCTTGTTCCTTTAACCCAGATTTCCCTTAGGAAACAGATAGAAGTGGCATGGCTCTTAGAGCCGGTGTATGGATATGTTAATTCGATGCTGTACTTGGCTAGAACCTCTTGACAGACAATGTGAAAACTGTGCATTGGTTTCAGAAAATTTGCCGTACAGATTCTTTTGTCTATCGTCTCATAATCGCACGAATACTCTTAACCGACGGTCAGATCGAATCAGATTAACAATTTTACGATATTGTTGTATCCGTTTTTTAACACATGAATCAATAACTCCCGAGACTAACCTAGAGATGGCGTCGTAGTAAACCAGTAACCAGGTCTTTTCAGAGTACTAACCTTTGCTTGAAAACGTACCGTACTTAAGCCGGATCTGACCAGAAAACAGCTATCGAGGCTGGAGTAAAGTCGTTTCTGCAGTTTGTTTAAAAAACGGAAAACCGAGTTTCTGCGTTCTGGATAAAACATTGTTTTTTTAATGGTAAAACACCGTGCAACAATGGATTGAAAAATGTTACCCGGACTCATCCATCCAAAGCAACGGATTTGTCGGTGGTCGTTGAGGCTGAACGTGGTCGTACTGACACAAATGACGCGGAACGCTCGGTAGACTGTGGAAGCTACACCGGAAAATGTGAGTGAAGTGACAAAAAATTATAATGAAAGATCGTAAAGTGAAGCTCCGTGAGATTGCTGAGATGACAGATATTATAAAGTGTATTACTGAAAAGGTTTTTGGCGAAGTGAAAAAAAAAGGTTTTTCCGCAGCCGCGATTGTTTTGATGGAACAAAACAGCATCGAGTCGAGGATTCAGAAAGCTGTTTATCATATTTACTGCAACAGCATTTCGCGAAAAAGAAAAAAAGAAATTTTTTTGAAAGAAAGAAAAAAAAATTTGGAAAAAGCGTTGAACGATTTGTATCACCCGGAAAAGGTGATTACCAAAAAGCGTGTTATGCTTACGAATAAAATGTACCTGCAAAAAAAATGTTGTTTTCAATGTTAGTCCTGAGATATTGATTGATGTGTTTCCTGAAGGATGATCGTATGGATTCATTCGTCTTCTCGACCATTCTTGAGTGCTAATTTCAAACCTCTCGTAACATGTGTTATCGGATAAAACATTCATTAGTCATATACTTCTTTCTGGGATAAATTCATGAAATTTCACTTAATGGTTTTTCAAAAGCCGAAATTTCACAACAATTCGCTGTTCAATGTTACACTTTATCATTTTCCAGCGAAAGGAAAAATAATTTCAATGCGAATGAAGCTTTACGGCTGTACGGATTTTTTAGCAGAATCGGAGAGGCACTGCATCTCGTGGAAGAAAAGGTTTCGCCCTTAACACATATCCAATGCCGGCGTTTGACGCATGCGTACTCTTCCATCCCAGCAATTGTCCACCAGTGATTATATTTTATAGGAGGTGTGCAAAACATAACGAGAATGACACTGCTACAGTAGAAGTGTCAGTACCAAAACGCCAGCGAACACTCTATTGCTGTTTCTGCGTGAAGCTTTTCGAATGCAGCTCTCCGGTTCTGTAAACACGAATCTGTATACCCATAGACTTCGTTCGCATTTGAGTTATTTTTCGCTTCCCCAGAACAACACAAGTGAGAAACGAATTGTTGTGAAATTCTCATGAAACATGGGTAAAAAACACTACTGGGTATAATTGACAGCAGTGTAGGACAAGAATGTTTATCCTGTCAATGTGTTTTGTGGTTTAAGCGTTTTCGGGATGGTCGAGAAGTCGTTGACGATGATTCACCCTTCCCAAATAAAAAACGATGACAGTGCACGAAAAACCGGTAATCTGGTTCGACTGTACTGTCAGTTAAATATTCGTTCGATTGCCCAGACGTAGGAATCTGAAAAGGAATCATACGACATTTTTCCACTTAAGACAGCGCCGGCTCATTCATCGCTTGTCGTCAAGAGGGTTTCAGCCAAGGGCTCGGAATTCGTTAGAATTCCACGTTATCTTGCGGTCTTTTAATCCATCTTCCTGAGGTGAACTCTGCATTGCAAAAAGGAGCAAGATTTAAGATGCTGCAAAAGAGAATATTAACTCGAAAACCTCAAGATCTGTGGCCATCGAAGGATTTTTTGCATTAAATATGAAAATCGATCCATAAACATTTATAATAACATGTTTCAGCAACGTGTCTGAGAAAGTATTTTCTTATCTGAAATCTTGTAACACGAGGGTCGTTCAATAAGTCGTTAGACACCCAAGAGATGGCACTCGTGGCACCGAAAATTATTTGGTTTTTTTTTTTTTTTTTTTTTTTGTCAGTATTCCGACTTACTAGACACCTGCCTCAGTCTCAGTGACTCGCATTCGTGATCATGACGCCTTTCGCACCTCAAAATTTCTTCGTCATACCTTTTCCGGTCGATGAGACCATCTTCGCCTTTTTTAGGAAAGATTAACCGGAGACCACGCATTGTTTTGATTTTTGTTTGACTTCCGGTGCATAATGATGAATCCCGTCTCACCGACGGTGACAACTCGACGCGGCAGCAATCATCTTTCGATTTGGTTGCAAATGACTACCAAATCAAAACTAACTAGTGAATAAATATCAAATGTGTTTCGGCTCCGTTCAACAGATGGCAGCCCTCAATGGTAACAACAATTTACCTTAAGAATGCCATCTGTCTTCAAAAACAAGTACTTTTTGAACCACCCTCGTATATGAAAGGAAAGTGGGAGGGAGGAAGTTCTTTACAAATATTCTGTAAGCAGTCAGCGAAACCCTAATAACACCTCTTGTTACTATTGGCATATGGGGCTACAATGTCAGAGTGGAAAAAGCAAAAGAAACGACTTAAAGCGCTCTTCTTTTGTTCATAAAGCAGGTTTTATCTTTTGTAAACAGGGTCCGTAACTAAAATTTTTCAATGTGGAAGTGATGTTCAGCAAGTATGTTTTATTTAGTATTCCTTTTCTCTTGTAAACGCGGATTTTCAATATCCGATTTATCAAGATTGTACAGTGTGCGTACTTTTAATCAACAGCCACTGGTGCAGCTATTAGAATTACTGCTACATCTGTATCGATTATAATTATTATTATTTTAATATTTAATTTTATTAACGTTGCACTAGAAGCAACATGAGTATTGGCGATGGACCTCGTAATTCTGAACCACAGTCAAGTGACGAGAACGACACCTGAGCTGTTACTTACCTCTCCTAACTTCCACACCCCGCCAATGGGAGGACTTTGAGCCGTGGCCAATTTTACGTGCATCAGCCCTGACTACACGGCTGGCCATTAGTGACATCAAGGCTCGAACCCGCGACTCGACGAAAACCGTCGATCGCGAACCGCGACCATGACCTCTAAGCTACCACGGCCACTTAATATTTGTTCCTTTAGGCAATACAGATTTTTTTTCCTGTTGATTTTTTTAGAGTTTTCTGATTGTAATATTTCGTTCGTATATGTATACATAATGTTATTATACTTGTTGTGAAAGTAATAATAATACAACATAAAAAGCTTTATGCAAAGTTTTAATTATACAAATTTAGCCCCCCAAGGTACGCTTTTTCTTATAATTATTATCAAATTACTCCATTAAATATAAGAATTGAAGTAAACGATGAAATATCGAGAAATGAACAATAGTTAACTTTTCCGATATTAAAATGAAACCAAACGATAAATTATTAAATTGAATATTTTTAAGCTAAATGTAATTAAAAGTGAAGCAGACGATAAAAAATTGAAAAGTAATCTGGAACGCCAAATGTGATCCATTTAAAACAACAGCACCTTGGGTGGCAAATAATAGTAAGTCAATATTTAAGTCATTTGACCCCAAATCATTCCAAGAAGAAAGTCTAGCTAAAAAGAACAATCTAACTCAACTTAAAGCAAAAAAAAAAAAAAAAAAGGCTTCCTCACAGCTTAAAATTCTGAATAATATTATTTATTTCCAATCATATCTTGATTCAAGTTTATATATGATTTTAAAGTAATACATCATTCTATAAGTAAATATAATACTTAATTTTTACATTTGCTTCACTTCAATCCAATAAAAAAAATTAGGGAAAATTTATTACGACATATTTTTGAAAATTGAGTTCATTAATGGTGAAAGCGGGTATCAGACAAATACTGCACATATTTTATTTTAATCCAATAAAAAAAATTCAGGACAAATTTATTATACGTATTTTTGAAAATTAAGATCGTTACTGGTGAAAGCAGACATAAAAAATATACGCAAAAACGAGATAATTTTTTGAAAAGGGGTCAAGTACGACATTTATAGGGTATAGAAAATAATAGCCCCTTGTGTGGCTAAAAAACTATTTAAGCGTGAATAAAATAATATTTTTTGTACCAAAGAGATAGTAATTAAATTTTTTATAAACATTTTTATTTATTTCTGTATATCATAATTTCACGTCTTGTAGCATATCTATCAGTTTTCCTTTTAAAGAGTTTTTCTTTCCTTTTGGATTTTCTTTTCTTTCTCAAATCTTATTCTAAAACTTCCTTACTCCAGGGTCGACCTCAGGCAATAGGCAAAGTATTCGGTTGCTTATACTAGAACGCAAAATGAAAAAACTTATATACATAAAT
>BMAW01080797.1:0-46784 GCA_019974015.1 Nephila pilipes
TTAAAAAAAATTGATTTAAAAAATTTTTTAAATCAATTTTTTTTAACATTGTCTTACAGACACAGAATAATTGCTAAAATTAATAAGATAGCGTAAATAAATTAATTTATCTTGATTTCTGAAAGAGTGGAATATTTAATATTAAGTACACTAAAGGCAAAGTAGTAGAAAGATAATGACGTGATAGGTTATTTGTTTCGTTCGCTTAAGTATTCAATATTGATAGCGAAACTTTTGCGTAAATTTAACTCGACCAGGAGTCTTAATTAATTTTCAAAGGTTATGATTTATTATAAATACCCAAAAAGTTCAATTCATAATTACGTGTTATTAGAAATCTAAAAAAAATAAACAATGGTAATTTTAGTAAAATTTTAGTTGAATGCTGTTTTGTTCGCAAGATCGCAACGCTATTAGCTGACTGTATATTTGACTGTAAAAGACTGAATACCCCTTTTCTTGAAACTGAACACCTGGGGCGAGATGAAAAAGGGCCTCTGAAGGGGCAGAATGATTGATTCGACAGAGGTCAAGCGAAGGTCTGGCGAACTTTAGATATTGAAGCAAAATGTTTGTAACGGAAATCTAGTGATGCACCCTTAAAGAATACAGACTTCGAGGGCTTTGTGAGCAAATTATATCAAAGGAAATATAACAAAGTAAATTGTTTGGGAAAAAAAATTACAATTGAAAGAGAGTAAAATCTATGATCAGAAATGATAAAATATTTTGTAAAATATATTTATTCTTAAAATCAAAAACCTTCATACATTTTAATAATAAGCAATCCGGACCCATTAAAGTTTCAAATAATCAGTTTCAGGGAAAACTGCTTCTTCATGGACCAGAAAAGGAGTACGTTTTTCAAATTATTCAAAAGCATTGCGTACTTATGTCTATTGTTATATGGTGGATGATACGAAATATAATAGTTGCTCAGTTTTGAACTATGGTTAATTGAGGAGATCGAACCTCAACTGCTATCCCACTTTCCAAACTACCACATCATCCCGACGTAAAAACTTAAAAGATTAACGTAAAGAGCTCCGAGAGATTAAATTTGGATTAGCCCATTACACGACGGGTTTTTTTAGAGGAGTTAAGGCTCAGTTCACAGCATAACTTAAACAACGCCGTCCATAATTTTTGTTAGCATCTTGTTTGTTTGTTATCTTGAATTCCACTTTTTTAAAACCTCATTCTCTCGAAAGCATCGGTGTCGTCCTCGTCTCTCGACCGTGGTTCAAAATTACGAGGACCGTCGCCAATAGCCCTCGTGTTGCTTCTAGTGCGACGTTAATAAAAACTAAACTAAAACTAAACTCTCGAAAGTAGATTTCGCTTTTCTTCACCAAAAGGGCTATTATTTTAGTCAATTACAAATTGTCGTAGCTGGCCACTTTTCAAAACTGTATAGTATTTTCGGGTATGTGTTTGATGCCTGCTTTCGCTAATAATGAACTTAATTTTCCAAAGTATGTCATAATAAATTTCTTAATTTTTTTTTTATTGACTGAAATAAAACGTGTAATAAGAAATTAATCATTTTATTTACCTTAAACCAGATGTAATCAAGAATCAAGAAATAGTTAGCTGTAAATGACTAAAATTATTCAAAATTTTAAGGCTCAGTTGTGAAACAATTACTTTTGCCTCAAGATTTTCAAATTACTTCTTTTTAATTTGGCTCCCTTCGCGGAATGTTTCGGGTCAAATGATTGAAATATTGATTTGTTATTATTAGCCAACAAAAACGGGTTTTGTGTGTAATAGATCTCACATAATATGATAAATAAAATTAAAACAAACTCTATTTAATGCGCTGTAAAGAAAAGAGTCTCTTTGGTGACGAAATCTATTTCTTTGTCACTCAATGCATACTTAAGAAATTGAAAAGAAAAAAAAAATTATTACTTTTATACTTTTTAAAATAGAACCATTTTTATCCTATCAAATATAAGCACAAAGCTTCAAATATATTAATAATATAATAATCATAAAAATGAGGCTATAGTATGTTAAATGGAACTGAACATTAATATCCATATGATGTGCGTGATGTGAAGGAGAATGAGGTATCAGGTCAAATGTCGTTCTCGTCACTTGAACATTGTTCAAAATTTCGAAGTTCATTGTAAATAGCCATTGTATAACTACTAGAGCATTGTTTATTCCGAGTCAATGAATAGGATTTTTCATTAAATAGAATACCATAACTCTTTTAAAATGAAATTTTGCATATTATAATCATAACAATTCAAATAAATTATTACAATCAACCACTTGCGAGCTAGTATTAAATAAATACCATCTAATTCTTTGTTAAATAAATAAAGAATTAAATGCAGATTTATTTTTTGTAAACCTCTGATTTTTAAGCATCTTCATCATCATATTTGACTCAGGGCGGGCTTTTTTTTTAAAGATACCACCAAATTAGCCTGCCTTTTGCCTTAGTCCTTACTAGTTCCTCTCCACAACCACCTTAAAATCCTATTCAACAGATTCAAGCCAACGTTGTTTTGCTCTTTCTCTTTTCGGACACGTAAAAAGGCTTAGTAACAAATTTCTTCTTTACTGGATTTTTCTCGTCCATTCTAACAATATAAAAAGTGCAGTTCATCCGTTTTACTATAATATATTTCATGATATCAGTTTCATTAAAAATTCTATAAATTTCAGAATTGAAACGTCTTAGCCAAAGGCTATTTTCTTGAATGCCACCGAGAATACTTCTGAGAACCTTCCTCTCAAAAACTTTAAATTTGTATTCCCCATTTTTAGTAAGATGCCAAGTTTCTAAGCCATAGATTTGTCAAGATGATGTTTATGTAATATAATTTTAGGTATTTTTTAATCATTTAATAGCGTAAAGTTTACACACATAGTTTCAAATGTAGCAAAAATATGCATGACAACAACCAGAGATAAATTACATACAACAATGCTAAACAAGAACTAGAGAATTGGTGGCGAATGAATGGTAGTAAGAACTTGAATAAATTCAATTAGACAGAAAATGATTTCTAGTGAATCCGAAAAAGAGCTTTTCTTTTCGATTCATTATATAATGATACCTTCTGATTGTGTAGCACATTTTCAACTGTCTTAAACTATAAGCCTCATTCGCAAATTTTTGATACATTCCTTACATTCTAAAATGAAACAAAAGAACATAGTCATCTCTTTCTAAAAAAATCATTTTTATCCACCCATGGGACTATTGTTTTAGGTAGGCTATAAATTGGCATACTAGATCACTTTTCAATTTCTTATCGATTTTGCTTCAATTTTAATTACATTTAATTTAAATATATTCAATTTAATAATTTATAGTTTTCTTTAATTTTAATTACATGTAGCTGATATAATATTAAATTTAACAATTTGTCGTTTGCTTTAATTTTAACATCGGAAAAGTTTATTATTGTCCGTCTCTCGATATTTCATCGTTTACTTTAATTATTTAAAAAAGCGCACCTCTTAGGTGGCTAAATCTGTTCTTTGCAAAACTTTGCTTAGAACTTCGTTTTTTTTTTTTTTTTTTTTTTTTTATGTTTATCCTCTTCAAACGTTTAAGCGGAAACATTAATATTTTTTCCTTATCGATTCCATACAAATAGTTTTCAATTATATGAATGCTAAGTATTGGATTTTATACCATTTTTCAACATGCACAGTTGTTAGATACTCGGTAAAACGTATTCATAAAGCTAGTTATGACAGTTAAATGTGTATGGGGTTTCTTTCGTACTTTTATTACATCATTTTGAATAATTTAATTTTGTTACGAGGGCTATTCAGAAAGTAAGAAACGTTTCCGTCTGACGGCACTAGGCGTGCGCCGATCATGTATATTTTGGTGTCTGCGTGCTCAACATCTCAATCGGTGTCCAGCCATCACAATGGGAATATTTCCACTCGGCCCGTTTTTTCGATATTCAAATTTAAAATGTGCGCTGCAGTTGAAAATTCCGCCAGTTGTGAGGTGCAGTCTGTGATACGATTTTTGTTGGCAAAAAACCTAAAACCTACGGAAATTTATCGGCAAGTGTGTGAAGTGTACGGAAACAACATAATGAATGAAATTTCAATCCGGAAATGGTGCATTCAGTTTAAAAATGGTCGAACTAACGTTCACGATGAAGAGAAGAGTGGACGCCCTAGCATTGTGACTGACGAACTGGTCGCTAAAGTTGATGAAAAGAACCACCGTTTCACAATAACGGAGCTTTCGCTTTTGATTGTGTAGTAAATACAATAACAATGAGTCAAAACCACTTTCTTTCTCACGCAAGAAAACCGATCTCACCAACAAGGTGGTCAGTCAGGTGGTGCAATTGTCTAAAAGGTACAATCGGGGACTTTTAAAAGAGTACACCTATAAATTCTGGCACAGATGTTTAAATTCTTTTGACATCCCATTCGTAAATCCTTAGGGAATTCTTAGCACAATGAATGTCAGTGAATATGGAATGCATGAAAAGAAAGTCTCCGCAACGAAAATTTTGCCGAAAGAGGAAATGTTTTGCCTTCCTAGAAAACTTTTGAATTGGTTTACAGTGTACCGTATATTATATACAGAAAGTTATTTTTAAAAAGATTTTTGGCGATGTAGTTTTGGTATTTTTTTCAAAAAAAACACACTTATAAAGTTTTTTTTTGTAAGCTTTCTATTTATTAGCACTGTATGTGATGCTGAACACAGAGTGATAAACAAAAAAGGAGAATATATTAAGAATCAAAGTATACATTTTTTGAATGATTTAATAAAAAAATATTTATATAATTATGTAACCTAACTGTGTATGTTCCAGAACCAGCGTAAGTTGATTACCCGATGGATTAGAATAATCATAATGGTCAGAACACAGTTGTGATCAACGCGTTTATGATCCACTTATCGTACTGTTTATCACATCCACTTATCATCAAGCATTAGAGAACATAAAACCATATAAAATCAGTCCAGTGGTCAAGGTCGAGGATGGCGTCGTTTCCAACGGGTCGTAAGTACGAGCCATGATACCACTAAAAACTCCCCGTATAGAAGGGCTGATGTACGTTAAAACCAATCCAGGTACAGTTATACCATTTAATGTATCTAGACACTTCCTTACAATAATTTATGGGTAATTTGAGTTACATGACACTATTAACCATTCAAAACTTCCAGTAGGAATTCTGATTTTTTTTCGAGCTACTTAATTTTAATTTTATTTAAAACTATTCATATTTTTTAAAACGTTTTTCTGTATTTCACTTGATGTGTGTGTGTCATCAAATTTTCGATCGTTAATTTAACCAACTTCTTACTAAGCTAGAGCTCTGAAACTTTGGGAATCATTCTTATTTGCCTAACAATACAATATATAAACATTTGCGATAAGTTTTAACTAATATTTCTTTAAATAATGCAGTTTAGCCCAGCCACTTGGCGTGGTTTCAAAAATTGCCAAACTTGGCGATTTTTTTGGCTGAACGTTAAGTCCGCGATGAGGACCAGGGTAGCCACATTTGGCAAAAACTGCCAAATAATCCCTGTCTTCAAGAGTGGTTTGACTAAACTGCATTCCAACCATTTAATTTACCGGATGAATTAAGTTTAGTTAGTTTTAATGTCTTTATGTATTTCACTTGGTGTGTGTATCAGAGTGTCATCAAATTTTCGATAGTTAATTTAACCAACTTCCCGTCAAGCTAGAGCTCTGAAATTTCGGGAATCGTTCTTACTCATCTAACATTGCAATATTTAGACATTTGCGACAATTTTTAACTAATATTTCAATAATTTTTTCAATAACCTTTGCCTCCATATAAAAACGTTGGTTTTTATCTCGAATTATTTAGAAGTTAACATGCCTGCTATTCTGACCAAACCTTCATGTTGAAAAAAAATGTTCAGTACTTTCTAAATATTTATAAAATGTTATACCTAATCTAACTAATAATAACAAAACACGAGGAGAAAAAAAAAAAGAACTCGACAGATTTAATATGCATCATCAGCGGCTACACGGTGGGTCTTAAAGAGTCCATGCCGTCCGAAGACGACACGATGGGTATTTCTTTCTTTGGATTTCATAAAAAAAAAAAAAAAAAAGTTTTTTTCTGGGGTGGGGTTGTTAACCCCACTCCCAACCCTTACCCTTCGGGACCTTGACATATGAACTCCAAGGGCAAGGTGTTCGGCTATACCTTTGAAATTGGGTACCAATTTTAGTGGCCATATACGACATGCGGGAGCTACATCTTGACTGTTCTTTCACACTCATTCATCACACGAGTGGTTTCAGTAGTTCAAAGGGAAATAAACTATTAAGTTAATGAATAAATTAAATAACTTAATTTACATAATGATGCTTAGTTCTTAAGTCGACTATGAGAATTGAAGTAAACTCTAATTTAAATAGTATTAAGAAGAAATTATTTAAGTTTGATCTCAAGAATGGCCCTTTAATTGAATTGACTACGCTCAGTAACGAAAAATCAGTCAAAAAATGTCTTAACATAAATATAGTTATTTCACCATAAGGTTCAGTTAAATATTTTTTTTTCTTCTATTTTTTACCGAAAGAAAAAATTCTAGTGATTCCCTTTTTATACAGGCGATAGAATAGAAATGCGTCTTCCTGTTTTCATAATTTAATGCGCAAAAAAACATTTGACTAATACATTCTCTTTCATGTAAGACACACAATATCAAAAAAATTATACTCAAAATACATATAAAAATTATAAAAGTATTTTAAAACGAGTTTTTTGCTTTAAAATTGTATTCTATTGTAAAGAAATTTTAAGTCTCCATTTCGTGTTTCTTTCCTTATCAACATTCCTTATAATTAGTATTATCGGTCAATATTGCAATATTGTACGACCTTGGAAGCTACCATTAACGGCCAGGAATAAGTCAAATCGCTAAGAAGGGAATAAGCAGGAAAAAGATAAATAAAGGGAACATAAAGGGATTTTTTTCTGTCGAGTATTATTTGATGGGGGGGGGGGCGCGATCATTTGATGCTTCGGTCTTTTGAAATTTTTAAAACAAGTCATAGTAGAAGTAAAAATTGCATTCTTCCAAAAAATATTAATTTAAAAATTTATATTCTTATTTTTTAAGCAAACTTAGTAAAAACAAATTTATTAATGACATTAGTATTTTCAATCCAGATGGTTTCTACACAATCATTTATTTGTATTATTAAAGTTTTAAGTTATTTCGTCGCAAGAATTTTCTGCGTTAAAAATGCCCTTTCTATTGTGAATTTCTTTTCAGGGCAGTTTTAGATGCCCATCAGGCTTTTCAAAACTTGATATATAATACGTTTGGGAAATATATCTTTATTCACCTTTTCTCACACACCATTTTTGAAGATTCTTGATCCAATATTACTTATCTCCAGTGGCATTGCATTTCTCTTCCCATCTTCAACCAACATTCCAGGTGGTTCAAGATCGCAGACAATTGTTAATCATTCCTTAAATTGCCTGTTATGAATGGTCAAGGGAAATTTAGCATACAAGAACGAATCCGTATTGGGAGGTCTTTGGAGTTATTGTCAATTGATGAGATTTCTAACAATAAACATAAGAAACATTCTTTTCTTATCTTTACGATTTCGTTCCCGTGTCTGTTATTCTCTCCTCACCTTGATTATATTGCAGGACTTTTCATCTACCTTCAATTGAAGTATCTTTTTCCCATACCTTGAAGCACATGTTTTACTACCTTTTAGATAGTCTTTTGAATAGGTTGAAACTTTAAGAAATATATATGGTACCCTAAATTTCTTTTTATAGACCGTGGAATAATACATTTCAGTCGTAGTGAATAGGTTAAACACATTCAATTGATCTGCGGGGGACATGTCTTTTAATTGTGTAGTTTTATTCTGAGCAATATAACAAAAATGCTTCTTTTATAATAAATCATTTCACAAGTTATTTCCTGTTAAAAGCAAATGTTTTCTATAATTGTGTATTTGTATAGTTTTCCCCCGAATAAAAAATTGAATTCTTTCCTACCATTTGTGTGCAAACTTTTTTTTCAAACATGCGATTGATTTACCCTTTCTATGAGTTTTTGAAAAGTAAAAGCTTACTTAAGCTGGTATTTAAGAAATATTTGATTTTTCTGAAAGTGTTCTGAATATTAATTATCAGTCATTTATATTATTTGTTGATTATGTAAGAATTTCTTTGAGTCACCTCCTAATAAACTAGTAAGCATTGGTAAGCTTTATGGAATGTGGCTTACTTTATTTATAAATATATACATTTCTCTTCCTTGTATAGCTTAAGAGAGAGCAAAAGGATTCGAAATCAAATCACAGTAGAATCACGGTACAAATTCACTTTAATTTTTTTTGTTAATTTATTTTTCCCCTTTACGAGAATAATTTAATTACAGGGGAATTGATAAATTTTCTTACGCCCAATGCTATATTTTTAGAATACTTCAAAGCATTTTTACGGAAGAAGGTTTTGATTTTTTTTGGTTATATTTCAAGCAATTACTACCCAGCATCCTATTTTGTGCTTTATGTTTATTACTGATATCAGTTCTGTCAAAGAAAAATAGCTACACATCTCCTATTCAGTCTCCAAAAATCAATCACCCCATTTCAAAATGCAATAATTACTTTTAATTTGTAAGTTACTTCTTCATTGGTCAACCATTTGTATAACTAAATTATTCGAACTATGGAAATAACAATCGTGTGGTCTATGAATGTGTCTAATACGATAATGAAATTTCATTTCCTATGTCTGTACTTAGTTTAGTTTGTAGTAACGTCGCACTAGAAGCAACACGAGGACTATTGGCGACGGACCTCGTAATTGTGGACCTCGATCAAGTGACAAGGACGACACCTGAGCTAGCACCCCCTCTCCTAACTTCCACACTACGCCAACGGGGGGACTTTGGGCCCCGATAGATTTAACGTGCATCAGCCTCTGCTACACAGCGGGACTTCAGCAGCAAGGGTTCAAACCTACGACTGAACGAAAACCGCCGGCCATGACCCCTAGGCTACCGCGGCCCCATGTCTATACTTAATGATCATGCCATAATTTGTGCCGGTTCTAAAAACATATATTCCATTATCCTTTTGTACCCTTTTTGCATTTCACCAATTAAATTTAATTAATGAATTAATATTTGAAAAAAAAAACTGCATTAACATCAAGTGCCATCCACTACTAGTTTAAAAAATGTATTTGAACTTGAGTGGATGAATAAAAAGTATTTTATTAACGATTGAAGATTGATATAGGCCGCTGTAGCCTAGTGGTTATAGCTTCGGATTTGTGCCTGGCGGTTTTTGGTCCATCGCGAGTTCGATCCTTGCTCGATAAAGACCCTCTGAGTAGCCGGAGCAGATGCACGTTAAATCTGTTGGGGTCCAAAGTCCTCCCGTTGATGTGGAAGTTAGGAGGGGGGGGGCGATTTTAGATACTAAGCCTAATTCATGAAAAAATTCCTCTAAAATCGGCTATTCAGTAAAATATTTTGGTATTTACATATATCATTTAAAATGCATTAAATTTAATATGTACAAAAGAAAAAAAGATTGAATCGAAAATTGAATGTTTTATACATAAAAAATCATACTTTTAAGAAAATACAAAATATATTTACATATGTTACAAAAATTTCATGGTGTAATGATGTACTATTATATGGAATATATAGATATAAAAGATAAATCTTATTTTGCTGTATGGTATATTTATAAAAAAAATTCAATGCATAGTACAACAGTAGTAAGCCGGGGTCCTCGCGGGACGGAAGTGACGTCATACTCCCCCCGCCCTCCCCCCCTTTATGCGTTGGTCTGGATATACTGATAAGGTTATCATGTGTACCTACTGTATCGATAAGGCACCCCACCCCGTTATCTTTGGTATTGTTATTTATGGAGTGATAAGCTCGTTGTGTTGGTATATAAGTGCTATTCTAGATAAATGAATATAATTAGAATAAATAAATTAAAAGTATTTTTACTGAAGGTAAATTAAAAGATTTTTTTTTTTCACATGAGTTAGAAAAAATGCAATTTGAATGAACAGAATGAATATATTTTAATCTGAATTAATTGGAAGTCATTTTTTTTATTTCTTCGCATAAGGTTTAGGAATTGAATAGTTCTTTAATACACTTTTTTCGTTTGAATGAACTGATTGAATATATTTCGAAAAAATTAGTTGAAAACATTTTTTTCTTCTTATTATTATGTCTTACGTAAAGTTACTTGTACTTGATTAAGTATTAGCTAAATGAAGTTTAAAACTTTTATATATGCGTTCATTGTATGGTATCAAAAAGATTATTATTTTTACAACTGAAAAGAAAATCTTTTTTTTTTTTGTTTATGCAACGGGTTATTTATTTTATTTTACTTATCTTGCAATTTTACCTCCTTGCTTGAACATTATTAATATATATATCTTAACATTATAATAAAATTCAAAATGAATAGACTATAAGAAATACACTTTTAAATGAATAGGAAAGGAAATTTAATTAGAACGAAATTATAGAAATATTCAGTAAGCTTATTTTTTTCTTATATGCATATATCATTTTAACAGCATTTTTATTTAGTTCAGTGAATTAATATATTCCGATTGATTTGTGTTTAGTATAAAAAATCTTAAATTATAAAATAATTACATTTGTTCATCAGTAAGTTTATTGAGAAAATTATTTTTACCGTTAATATTTGAAAATATCAAGTTAAATTTTTACATTGCTTTTCTAACAAATATTTATTGTATCTGAATAGGAAAACGAGTTGAACCTTTTGAATATAAAATTCTAACTTGATATTTTCGTATTAACGGTAAATAATTTTTCAATAAACTTACTGATGAACAAATGGTATTTTATAATTTAAGATTTTTATACTTTCAACAAATTACTGGTATTCTCTGATTTTAAGATAATACAGTTGCTTGGGTTAGCGCTTGTCATTAATTAGGAAGAACCACCATTGTTATAACACATTTCAATACTGTTATATTTTCCAGAATTTGACGATGCTTTTGTTGGTGGTGTATCATACAGAAATTGGTGGTAATTTTACGGTGAAATCCAGTGAAATTGTTAACTTTGTACGGATGCTATAACCATTAGCATAATTAAATACCAGGTCATATCATTCCTGCGTCCAAGACTGATATCTGGCAATAGTTGAGTGACATCGAGGATGGTGTGCCAGAAATTGGATTCTTTACTCACAATGGAGTATAGGATTACGGTTTCTTAGATGAACTGTTTGCAGGAGAGGTTTCCTGTGCAGTTCATCATATTAATCTAACATCAATATGATTTGGGTCGTCTGGTGTAGAGACCAGATATATTGGTCTCTAATCTTATTGGTCTCTACACCAGACGACCAGCAGTTGCATTCCTGTCGCATAAACACTCGTTTAAATTGAAGTTTGGAGCATCAATGCTGGAATTTGAAACAGTGAGCCAAGAAAGCCTTTCAGTGATCCAATCTTATTAGTCTAAACACTGATTCTTATCGGTTGAAGGATATGGAGAGCTTGGAACTCGTTTTCCGGCCGAAAATATAGCGGAAAACATAATTTTCCATCAGGGAATCACGGCGTTGACAGGCACTCTTGCACGGCTGAACAGAACCCAATATCTTTGAGATTAGTCTGTTAATTTCAAAAGATACAGAGATAAGTTCTTGAGTCTTATGTTCACCTTTTCGAGATCTTTCGATCTTGGGTTCATGTTTATGTATGATAACGCGCCTTGTCACCGCGCGAGTCTGATCATTGAGCATTACTTGAAGAGCGGCAAACATTCAACGCAAGCCGTGTCTTGCGCTCACTCACGGATCAGATCCTATCGAGCATGGGATTGGCTTGGAAGCGACTTGCATTCCTTCAACACCCTGGCTCAAGTTCAGAACTGAAGGTTTTCTTGACGTTTGCTCTTTGAAGCTCACAACTCATCATAATGTGATGAAAATATGGGAAATCATGTGGTGCAGCATACCTGGCTGCTTTAGGGTGATTCCATATCTTATTAAACTGCAATATCCCTTTCTATTTCGTTTGTTTTCACAAAAGAATGAACTCCTCTGAATGCCTGGTTTTCTTTTATGTTGTTTCTTTGAATAACAACAATTAATATCGTTTTTCGCAATTTTTCTGACTTTAGAACCGGTTTACGCTCGCATATGGCGTTTCTAGCCCTTTCGGTTTTAGATTTCCTTCATTATTTACACCGAATTATTCTTAACTTGAACACCAGTGTAGTCACAATACAGTTAACCATGAAAGAAAATATGCTCCTATTAAAATATCAAGATTTAACTAAATGTATAGATAAATATTTTATAAATAAATTTACAACAACATAACATTTTATGAAAACAAGTATTTTTGATATTTTATAAAAATAAGAACAATTTCATCAGATATGTAAGCCAAAACTCGCATCACAAAATGTACGCAGGAGGTGCTTTGTAGAACGTCATACGATTTTAATAATGCATTAGGAACGAAGCACTTCACATTATTATTGAAAAACAAATCCTGGAATGCATTAAGCAATATGCGCGGTTACTGCTGCAGTAAATGGTTCAGAAAAAGAATATTTGTATTCAGGTGATAAGTTAAGGAGAATATAAAAAGGAAAATCGGTCAACCATTCAAACTAGATAAGAAACCCAAGAAAACTGGACGTATTAAATTTGTAAAATATGAAGATTTTGAATGATCAAGATACTCGAAGCAGTGATGAGTTAAATCCAGAGTATCCTCTCATCATTATGGAATATATTGTTGCTAAAATATTTCCATTACATCTGAAGGGTCAAAGGAAAATACTGAACTTTGCTAATGAATATATCCATAGAGTTTTGATTTTGGAAAAACTGATCTTTTACCAATGAGTAAATACAATGCTTACGGAAGTTGATGACGTGAGTAAATTTAGTGGCGCAGAGACGAATGGAAACTCGTAAATGTCATTCTTTCTGATATCTTGAAGAAGTTATGGTTTGGGATCAATGTGGCTGCTGGTTGATAAACTAGCATATCGAAGGTACGATGCATCATTTCAATTCTTAGGTATTGCGAAACAACATGCTTAGGCATCAGTCGACATTACAGCAGGAAGTCAGTGGATCTTAGAAAATAACGATCAAAACTGGCAAAGATTTTAAAGGGTACTTGTTTACAGAGTACCATAACTCCACCACAGTCGCCAGATTTGAATTCTTTGAACATATGGGAGGAACTGTCGTTGTAAACGTGGTCTGATATTACTACACAAATCTTATTGCCTCAATACTTAGAATGTTACCAAAGCCGTCACAAGGCAAGATGTGCGATATTAAATCATTTTCTACATAAGCTATGCTAATTTCTCATTTTCCTTGATGCGTATGTATACTTTAAAATTATATGGTGCAACAAATAAATTATTTTACTTCTGGTTTGAAGTGTTTGTTTTTACATATAGTGTGAACACAGTTTGTATTTCAATGTAAAAGTATTACAGTATTTCAATTCTTTTAATTATGTAAAAATTGTTATTATGGTACATGTTTCTTTTTGTGTGATTATATACATACACAGCTCATACAGATATAAAATTTAAACAACTCATACACATATAGTATTTTGTGGGGGATATTTAAGTTCCTCCTCCCTGTATTTTTCATGAGCAATTTCTGCAGAAGGCGTTATATTTTAAATTTCGTTGAAAGACATATTTAGGGCTATGGATGTAGATGTCTCAAATATTAACTTTGCTTTTTAGAAAGGAGTAACAGACGGTTTTGTGACTTTGGATATGCTGGATACTTTCTTCGGTTCGCCATGATTTTGAAAAAGTGAAGCCGATCTCTCAATATATGGATGAGTCGAAAATTGCTCATGATATTGATTTGAAACTTTATATACTAACGTCTTAAAACAATTACTGTTGCACCTCAGAATTATTATTTCAGGGAATTACAACCATTTTATCGCATTCATAGACAGTTAATAACATTTTCAGTTAACAGATCACATTCTCCACGTTATATCTCGGAATTTAACCCGTCAGGCTGTCATGCGTGTTCAGATGGGAAAAATATTATGAGACTGTACTTCGGAATCTACAGTTGTCAGAAGTAGGTATAAAATGCTTTGATAGACAGACAATAGCATAAATATTAAATTGACAAACTGCTATTAAAGAAGCATAATAGTTTAAAAATTACTGTCAAGAGAAAGTTCTTATAGCTCAGTATTTTGAGTTTGACAGCGGGTCATTTCAAATTAAATAGAGCAGTTTACTAAAAGAATTAAGAGTTCGTTAATTTCATTTATTCACATGAAAATTAACGTGAAATGTTATTTAATGATTTTTGGTGACATTTACTATAGCGTTCTATTAGCAATCAGTGCTGTTTTGGCTTCCAACAAGGGATCGATTGTAAATAATACTGTTAGTTGTCCTTCACAACAAAAAGGTTCAGTTTCGATTATGATGAAAATCTAACACAGCACTTTGTTAGCTTTGTACTGAGCTCGAACCTATAGTGTTGAAGAAAACAGAAGTCTCCATTTTAATAAAGATAATGAAGGAAATTTAAGTTACTTAAATTTAATCACTTCTGATATATGTATCAAAATTTTGCCTGCAGCAGTCGTTGTGGAGGCGAGGATGATAGGACCAATTCCACAGTTGTCATTCGGGTATGATCTACTCATGTATGTAGGAAAACATTTGGAAATGGGGTGAAATTACTCGTTTCAGCTAGGCCAGAGGTCTTCAACCTGGATTCTCAAATTGATCACCTTAATCAAGCGCCAAAATTTTAGTAAAATTTATTTTATAAAATACCCAGTTCTTAAAGGCAGTTTGCTTGTAAAAACAAATAAAATAAATATTGTGGACAAAATAAAAGCTGAAATTTCGCGCAAAAGTCACGTGCTTCAAATACATTAATCGAGGCACATTATGCCATATATTAAGTCTTCGTTCTTTGGCTCAGTCGATATACCTCAATTGATATATCAACCACGACACTCAGTTGAAACTGAAATTTAGTCAAGTTGATATTATGCTTTTTGGATTGATATTAGGAAAATTAGGAAGAATATCCACAAGAAATTGCCAAAGAGCTGTGAAACATCTAATGTCATTTGACAACCTATGTATGCGAAAATCTTTCTCTTTGTATGTTGAGATGAACCAAATACAGAAAGTAGTTGGATGAAGAGGACATAAGGTTGCGGATCTCTACAATTATTCCGGATATAAAAATGTTTTGAAATAAAAATACAATCACAGCCAAGTCCTTAAATTTTTCCTTCCTTTATTAAACTGTTATAATTTATAAATTATAGTTGCTTTGTTTATTATTCTAGAATATAGAAAACCAAAATGCCATTATTACCTTTCCATGCATTATCCTATTAAAATGTTTGCATAGTGATAAAATAGTGCAATACTAATTTTATGTCATAGGTAGGATGAAATTTCGAAATCTATTTTCTGCTCTTTGATCAGAGATTCCTCCAAAACAGTAGAAACAAGGGTTCCCCAGAGTGTAAAGTTGAATACTTTCTCTAAATCGGTACAACGTGGCAACATCTATTTCGTGGTTATAGCTACCTTATCCTCTTTCTTTGTGGATATCGGCTTGTGACCTGTTTAGCAACCCTTCTTTACAAAAAGTAAAGTTAGTTCAAGGGAATTCCTCGGGGGTTCCTCCCAAGGTTGATTCCTTCCTAGAAGAATTTGCGATTTCTCAGCAGCTTTTCTAGCCAAAAATGTTTCCCTCTTCCCAACCCATAAAATATTTTCGGATGAAAATAACGAGCATATTCCTCACCAAAACAAAATTTTCCTTATTAAATTTTAAAATGAGTAGCTCAAGTGATATATTAATTCACGTGAATTTTGCTAATCTAATCTTGTACTTTAACTTTCAACCGGTTGTTTTGTTTGGTCCGTTTAGCTCGGAACATTTTGTTTCAAGTGAAAATGCTCAACATTAATATCATATTATGGTTTCTCTAAATACAGAGCGGGGATTTTCAAGCATTAGTTTATGACGGCATATCTGCGAAAGCATAGTGAAACTTCCAGTATATTTAAATTTAGGTGTAAAGTTAACCCTGCCTTAGCTTCCTCAATTAAGTGATTCGATGTAACGGTCATTTTGTTCTGTTTCACTTCGTATTTTCTTGCCATTCCTTTATGTTTCTTATTGAACTCATTACAAAATAATTTATGTAATCCAATATCAAGCGACTACACAGAGAAGAAAATTGATGTTGTTTGTATATTAATTTGATAATATTTTGCACTTATATAATGTTATTATGTATGCTATACAATGTTTGTAGGTGTAGTGTGCGTAGTTATTACCGCAACTGATGTAATCAGAAGTTTATTCCATATCGGAAAACTCTAATATTATTATATAAGGTAAAGAAGAGCCATCTTTAATACAAAATGAAAGGTATGTGTACGTGTTTATGTGTTATGCAATATATAAGCGCAAATAAACATGAAAATAATTTAAATTGAAGGACAAAATTTTATTTCTGGTCGCATTCCGTATCAGCTGTTGAAACGATCAACTTGAACGCTATTTCATTGTTGTGTAGAAACACTAAGCGTTAAACGAGGTCTTGAAAATATGCTCATGACTCTAAAGAAAAATTAATATACAAAGTGTTATTTTTACTCAGAACAAATTCTACCAATGATTTTGTGTGTTGAAATTAGCCATTTAATGCTACATCTCATCCACTTGAGAGTTAACCAATGTAATTATTACAATTAACTATTAGTATACTTTATTATAATCAACTAATAATTTTGATTTCCATTTGTATATTTGAATTGTTTTAAAATTATTTGCATTTTGATGTGTAATAATTTTCAGGACACACCACTCGGAAAATCACTGGTATATAACACATCAATCAAGTTCGAGACTAACCCAGAGATGGCGCTCACGTAGTAAACCAGTAACCAGATCTTTCTAGGTACTAACCTTGCTTGAAACGTGTCAAAATTTTAAGTCGGACCAAAGTAGCTGAGTTATCGAGTTTGGGTAAAGTCGTTTGTAGTTTGTTTAAAATGGAAAAACCGAGTTTCGTGTTCTGATATTGTTTTAATGGGTAAAACACCGTGCAAAAGCGAAACAATGGATTGAAAAATGTTACCCACGGACTCTTGTCCATCAAAGCAACGATTTGTCGGTGGTTTGCCGAGTTTAATGACAAATGACGCAGACGCTCGCGGGTGAACCTGTGGGAAGCCGTTACGGAAAATGTGGTGGTGACAAAGTGCCTCGAAGATCGTAAGTGAAGCTCCGTGAGATTGTTGAGATGACTGGGCCTGTCGCATGGAAGTGTATTTACTGAAAAGGTTTTTGAGTGAAGTGAAAAAGGTTTCAAGTGGGTGCCGCGATTGCTTTCGATGGAACCAAAGCAGCAACGAGTCGATGATTCAGAAGCTGTTTATCGCTGTACTCGCAACAAAGATTTCTTGCGAAAAATTTGGAAGGAAAAAGATTTGGAAAAGCGTTGGAACGATTGTATCACCTAAAGGTGATTAACAAAGGTGTTGTGTTGATGAATAAAAATTTTGCAAAAATGTTGTTTTCAATGTTAGACTCGGGAGTTATTGATCGATGTGTTAGAATTGTATTTGCAGTATACTAGTAATTTTTGTTCGATCTAAGTTTTCATTTGTAAGAATTTTCATCGCCTTTACTTAAATGGAAAACACATACGGTATTTTAAAACCATAAGGTCATCGTTTCAAGTGGAAAAATTCAATAAAAATTAGTTATGTATTATTCTGAAAGTAACATTATCGTTTAGATCCTTTTAATCAATGTACTGTAACAACACGAGAGGCTATTGGCGGCGGGCATCGTATTTGGAAGTCAAGTGACGGGACGACACCTCAACTGCACCTTCCTCACCAAACTTGCACACCACTACACGACACATCGACAATTTTCGCTTCAGCCCATACACGGTTGGTCTTTATTGAAGCTGGACTCGAAACCAGACACAGTACCGACCGTAAGCCCTGACCATGACCACCATAATAATGATAAAATATTTTTCCGAAAAATTCAGTCCAATTTAACCCTTGCAGTCTTGTTAGCCCCATTTTTATCTTTTTTAGTGTGAATGTTTATTGGAAATAAAATATTTTTTCTAAAAAACATTCCGTAAACTGTAATGTGTCTCATAGTCCGAAAAAAAAAAAATATGGCATTTTATTTATATTTTGAGGTGAAAAACTAATTATAAGTTGAAATATTATAGGACCGAGTAACGATAAATGTATTATAAGAATTACATTTATTTTTAACTTTGGGAAACATTTTTAACGTATACACACAAATAAGTGTTTTAAATTTAAGAGTGAAATGAAGCTTCACAAGAAAAAAAGATGGATTAAAGTTTTTAAATTATTAGTATCTGTTTTAACTTTAGATAGTGTCAATAAACTATCAACCTCGCAATTTTTGATACGTATTTTTACATAAAGTCTCACTTTCCATGGACAATATTTTGCATTAAATTTTTAAGTTTGTAAATCCACATTTTGTGCATTAGTTAGTCCAACATTCTCGCTGTGTCCAAGGGAATAAAATACATTAATTATATAATTTTATTAAAAAGTTTCAGTTCTGTATCGTTATTTTATTGCAATTTTTATTCATAATTTTTTTAGTGTGTGTGTGTGTGTGTGTGTTCGATTTTGTTGCAATATCATTTCAAAAAATTTAGAGATTTATCCAGCACATATACAGTGGATGCTCTCTAAATTGTGAATGGTTCAACCATCTTCAATTAAACTATAGCAACTAACGAGATAACTTCCCTAATTATTGATTTACGAGTGTGTAATCCAGTATTATTTAATTTCATGTCAAAGACATTGTCCATAACCCTTTGTCCAAAAAGTTACCATAATATAATAATTAGAGCGTGTTAAAATTTCCATGCTTCCCCCCCTACTTATCTCTGAAATGATGTTAATAATATTCTAAAAAAATAGCGGTACAACTGATCATTTCGTTATCCTGCTAAGGGTTTAATTACTTGATGGCAAAATTAATAGAATTTCTACTTTACCTGATTATCCTAAAGATGCTAAAAGATTATTACGAAATAATTAAGTAATCATATATCTTATGCCCAAATGCTTGATGCAAAAGAAATAAAGTTAAAGGAATAGTTAGAAAGTTAATTTCCTTAGTTTATCTTCCTTCTATTTATTCTTTTAAAAAAGTTTACCGTTTTTATACTTCATTTATATAACCTTCATCATAATGAATAACATTAAATATTTCAATCTATACCATTTTTACAGTCAAAATCTTGAGACAAAGTATCACTTTAAAACAATAGTTCTAAACTTGTGAAGCACCCCTAGTGGAGTATTTAATGTAAAAAGTACTTGTCCTCCAAAAAGATTCTGAATGGGGACCCAATAAAAAATTCATGCTGATAATAAAAGATTAGAATGCGCTGCAGTAAAGTACATTTTCATAAATGATCAAAAGAATTGGGAGAAAAACCTATGCATGAAATTCTGTTTTCTATGTTTTGAATAAAATCGTTTTTCTCCCCTTAAGACTAAAATTTATTTTGGAACAAAAAAAAGTTTATGATTTGATTGAATGAAAGTATTTAATTAATAGCAAACACTGGAAAGGGACAAACTGCTTTCCTTTATTTTTTTGCTGCATGATATTAATTTTTTAAATATTTTCAATTTATTGAAATCATATCAATTTCATTGTGCACTCATTTACAATTGCA
This sequence comes from Nephila pilipes, assembly GCA_019974015.1. Classification (NCBI taxonomy): domain Eukaryota; kingdom Metazoa; phylum Arthropoda; class Arachnida; order Araneae; family Nephilidae; genus Nephila; species Nephila pilipes. Next base: position 19,828 of record BMAW01080797.1, read on the forward strand.
ATAATAATTATAGAAATAAATATCAGACTGAACACTGTCAAACAGCTGGAAATTGTTAACAAAGATTACTGCTTAATATTCGATCCACTTGTAAAAATATTTTTTTGTTTTTTACCCGTCACTGTAGTAGTCTTGGTACCAGTCATGATTCCAGCGGATGGGATTCAATAACTCAAAGCCCTTTTTGTTTAATAGTGTTTTTCAAGTTATAGTAAAAAAAGATGTATGAATGTTTTTAACTTTATAGATTATTTTTAATGTCGGGCACAATAGAAGAAGAATAATTCTCTTTCGTTTGAAAAAAAAAAAATGGCTTTAGAATATTACAAGTTATTTTGAAGTGAGAAAAGTTAGTATGTTTTTCTTCCTTTTCCTTTAAAAATTCTATCTTTTAGGTTAAAAAGATTAAATATTTTCCCTCTTGTTTTTATTATTGCTTTCAGTTGTTCTCTCATTTTTTTTGAATAAAAGTTCATTAAGAGATTGCCTAAGAGTTAGTTAAGAGAAAATTTGACCCAAATGTTTCATAATATGATAATAGGTAAGGTGACCAATAGTCCTCCTTTAGGGAGGACAGTCCTTCTATTGTAGGTTCTGCCCTTCCTCGAAAAGTGCCCTCCTTCATGTCCTCCTTTTAAATATTTTAAAACTAACCAGTTCAGAGATGCCCCGCCAAACTGTTACGCAAATGTTGAATACAAAACTTTTAGGATATTAAAAACTTAGATGGTTCGCTCTAACACCTGTTGTAGAGCGTGTTTTACTGTTATTTGAGCCTCTTCGTTCATTTTTTTTGAGTTCTCACAAATGTCCAAAAATTCTGGAATCTTTATTCAATTATGAATTATCGGAGATATTAATGTATATTGTACATAATCAGACATCTATTTTTTACAAAGCGATTCAAAAGATTGAAGAACATATTTCAGCTACAGAAGTTAGTCTTATTTTGAACGATTTCGTCCTTCGATATAAATCACGATTCGAAGAAAAATTTATTCCTTCAATAATAAAAAGAAAATTGTCAATCCGAGCATAATGGAAAAGTATTTCAAAGAAGTACAGAATTTTTACCAAGCCTGTTTCCAATATGTCGAAGAATGGTCTGAAACAAATATCACAGGAAATAGCTGTTTTCAATGGTTATTTCCTGAGCTTTACTTGTACAACTTTTTTTTTACTTGATCGCAAGTAAATTGGACACATATTGACAATTGTGTTGAGTTTTTATCGAATGAAATGTTTCATATTAAAATCGATGACAATTGTCTTTTTGAAGATATTAGAAGACTGAACGTATATTTAAATTCTGATAAATTAGAACATTGGGAAAATCAGTATGTTGAAATTGATAAAAAAAAAATGGGAGGAAATATTTATCCATTTCAAAAATAAACACATTTCGTATTAAAATTTAGTTTTTCAAGTTGAATTTACGTTTTGTTGCCCTGGAACTTATGCAGCTGTTGAAAGAGTTTTTTTTTTTTCGATTGGTAATGATTTTTGAACCAGTGAGAAATCAAGATTAAATGTTGATACTCTAGCTGTAGTACTTACCGTAAATTTCAATATGATGGATATTTCTTGCTCCGAAATTTCCAATATATTGATAGAAAATGATATATTAACAAAAAATATTCATTTAATTGAAAAATACTCGTTTAATTAAATAATTAAAAGGAATGCAAGCATAATTAATGTATTTTTGTTTGAATTAATAAAATGTTTCATTTATGTATGCAGTACTTTTTCCCTAAATGTTTTCGTCCTCCTTTTCATTGTAAAATAATTGATCACTTTGTAACAATTGATTTGATTAAAAATACTTGTTTCCGAAACATTAATTAACCTTCAGAACTCGGCTGATTCTAAGTCAAAATATCCTTACCACACGGTGATTTTAGGATTGATGAAAAATTTTCTCTCTCCCACTGGGAAGTTCAAACTCACCACATGTGGTATGGTTAGTTTTCTAGTTACAAAGGGGAGATAGTAAGGGTTGCTGATTTTTAGTCAGTAATCACTGACGAGTAAGAAAGATCCTAATATTTAGAGACATATCATATCATAATAATTTTTTCTGAATTCCTGGTTCCCATTTTTAATTGAGTGACTTACAAACTTTCAAATGTATATTTATCATAACTTAGAGTCGTGTACTTATGACTATACTCTTTGAGAATGCGATGGTTCAATCATAAACTCGTAATAATTTATTCGATGCTTGCTTATATATATATGTGTGTGTGTGTGTGAATACATACACATATATAGGGGTGTAATCGCATGGCTTAGTATGCAGACTTTATCTCGGTCTTATTATTGCAACTTACATATTTAACTGCAACATTAAACCCATGTAATAAAAATAATGCCTCGTGTTTTCAAAATTATTCGACGAAATATGTAAAAGAAGGAAAACTTTAAGAACAAAATGTTAAACATTATTACTAAACATTTCATTTTTTTAAATTAATGTCCTTTTAATGCACACACAAAAATCAATGTTCTCCAAATACTTTGATTTGACATTGTAATAACATCGCATTTTGAAACAATAGGAAGGTTACTGGTGATGGACTTCATAAATTTGAACGATGGTCAAGCAATGAGGACAGCATCCACTCACCAAACTTCCACATCACACCAACATTAGGATCTAGATAGGCTTAACAGCCGGTTTTCAATTGAACAGGACTCGAGCTCCCAACTCAATCCTGGCTACGACATCACTACTCGGCTACCGTAGTCCTTTTGTGATTAAATATTATCAAAAGTGAAATTTAAAAAAATAATTTTTAACTTAATTGAAAACGTTTCAAAGTTTCTGAGTAAATCTTAAGTACGTCAAAGTAAAGCAAAACCTTCAGTTAATTCATGTATTCCGATGAAAATATTATGTAAAACTTTTTTATATCAAATATTTCTATGAATTTTTAATCTTCAAGAAAAAAAAGTATTAATTTGTTTTTTTAATATTTTTTTTTGTTTTTAAATGAAACTTATATTTGAAATTGAAAAGTTCTTGTAACAATGCTTTTGAAATGTCTGTTTTAAAAAATGTAAAGTGAATTCTACTTTTTAAAATTTTTGGCTCTTAAAAGTCTTTTTTTTTCCTTTTCTTTTTATTAAAAATGCATCAGTTTCAATCTTTTTTATTCTAGTATTTTGTTTCTTTATTGGTTTATGTGTAAAGAGATTTTTAAATAAATTGTGTGTTATTCTTCGAAACAATTCTGGTCAATACAAAGAGCCACATTACATGCCTTACAAATAATAGTTGTTCTTTTTTGTATGTTCTTTCTTCTTTTCTTTTCGTCAATTGGCCAATGAGAAAATTTATTATCATTTGTCTTCATTTTTTTTTTTATTACTGAAGGCTCTGCACTTTTATGATTTAATTTTCCTATTAGATTGTATTAAATTCATCCTAAATTCTTTTAAACTGAGTTTTTAACTTAGTTTGGCACGACTTAAATATCAGAAACACAGCAATATCGATGAAGCTAAAGAATAATTTTTTGTCAATTTCCTAGTTCGTCTAGCTAAAGTGTAGGTGGATGCCTTGCGGTCTCCTAAATCAACATATCCCATGTGCTTGTGGTTATCTGCCACAATTTTTTGCTGGAAGTGGTTAATTTTTCTTTTTCCCGTTCAGCAAAGTCATCATTAGTTTTTTATGGGTGTCTATCAACAAAATTTTCTTCATCTAAATCTTTCATCAAATTCTCAATCTCTATTTCTGCGAGAAATTTCAGATTCATTCTAAAAATTCGAAGAAAAAACAAGAGAAAAGAAAATTCTATCGATCATAGACAGCGTAAAGCCATCTAATGGAGAATTTTTTAAAATTTGGTTGTTCCTAAAGGTCGCCAATGATAAGGAATTCGCACACAACTGATAACGTTGGCGAAAAATATCCCCACCCAATTTCGGACAATAGAAGCAACGTTCGTAAAAAGGGCCAGGGAAAGTTGTAAAAGGGTCTGCTGAAAAAAAGGGGGAAAGAACTGTCTCTAGATAGCTTGGTACAGCCGCCGATGTTTCAAAGTTAAAGCAGCTTTCTTAAAAATAACTAGGTAACTTAAATTCTATGAGATAATAAAGTCTAAACACATTTTTCGATTTCATGAAAAATATGTTTAGACACTATTACATTACACTGGCACTATTACATTATTATACAGTTAAACCATATTTAGAAATGCATTTTCAGTACGGCACAATATATCCCGCGAAGAAGATTCGGTGTCATTAAATTTCATACAACCAACCAACCTAGAAATGTTTTTGAAATTATTTAAAAAATGTCAGATTTAATTTTATGTAAAATGTTAATTTTTTCGTAAACGTACTGTAGTATACTATATAAATACTACATTTACTACCTATATTTATCTATATTAAAAACATACTTAATCATAAAATTACTATTTTTGTCACTCGTGCTTTTTCACTGTATGATAGCGATCCAAATGTTGAATAGATTTAACACTGTTCGAAAATTTCAAATATTCTGGATTTTCGAACAGTGCTTGCGTGAAGCCAAACTTATCAATAAAATATTGCAGATTACCTGAGAAAAGAGTGACTATACACACACACACTCGTCTTGAATCAGCCGGAATCTGGAATTGTATTTGAATCTCTAACTCGAAATTGTATTCATTCTCGCCTAAAACTGACGTCCTTTGTTAAACTGTCCTGGTTGGAACGAGAAAGGAAGGTCACTTTTTGACACAGAATTCCTCAAGCTGATAAATGTTCTTTCACTCTTTCAATCACCTTTAATTTGTTACACAATAAAAGTGGCTGCCGCCTCTATCTGCTTTTTAAATTAATGTAAACTCTCTTTAGTAAGGATTATGTTGTTATAGAACTTAATTCTGCAAAATATGAAACTATTTATAGTTTTCTATGACTATCTGCATTTTTTTTTTTTTTTAATTTGAAATAAAATAATTGATAAAAATGTTTCAGGAATTGGCATAATATTTAGAAATAAAAATAAAAAACGTAAAAAATCTTTCATAATCCTTTCGATTAATCTGATCACTTTAATTAAAATTAGAATAGAAAATCTTCGAATATTTACAAAGATACGATCAATTTATGGATGTCTGAGATTATTGAGTGTTTGCATTTTTGTCTTTAGAGTCATAATCCCATATATATTTCTAAATTGGTAAGTTTTAACGAAACGCACGCCAAATAATTTAGATTTTACAATAAATCGTAATTAATTTTACCTCTTTATATATTTTTTATTGTAAATTACATGCATAATTGTAAATGTAAAACGGGGGTTAATATATCTTCCGTTTAAAATTCTCTCTCTCTCTTTTAAAGTGGTGTTGATAGTTTTTTACTGGGCATAGACTGTTTTTGATTTTACGTTTATTTACTTTGATTTAAACGTAATTTCCCCCTTTTACATATGTTTAATTTCTGAAGTTTTGATGGTTGAATCCGTTAAACTAGCTTAAAAGTACTTTTCTCTGTCCAAAGGTCTAGGACAGTATTTAAACGACACGTTATCGACATTTTTGTTTTCCCTTTTTTTTTTTATCATAAGAATTGCTTATCTTTTTGGGTGTTTTGTTTTTAACTTGGTTGTGATTTTTCTTCAATGGTTTATATTTGTTTAGAATTAAAATTATTATATATAATTTGCACTTCAGTGAATTTATGTTGTATTCTTTTCTTTTTTTTCTTCATTATAATAATTTGTGTGTTATAAATTAGTATATTTTTAATTTGATTGTTTTGGTTCTTTGATATTTTATTGATTTTTTTTTTTAGATTTTATAAATTTTTTTAAGAATTGGTTTATAGGGGTTTTATTTGGCTTATAGATTTATAAGGGCTAAATTTATTTTGGTGTTCATATATAAACACATTTCCTATTTCAAAGTATGGACAGTGTTTATATTACATTATCTCCTTTTTTTTCATTATTTCTTTTATTTTCTCTTGGGATTGCTATATTTTTGGGTAGTTTTGTATTTCGCTAAGTTGTAATTTTTAATTAATGGCTTACATATGTGTTTGTTGAAATTATATGTGTAATTTGTATTTCTTTAAACTTTAGCTTGCCCTCCCCTATTATAACATTTTGTATGGTTATTTTAATAATGTACTGCATTTCTCGATTCATTCTGTACTATTTCCTGGTTTTTGTTTTATAATAAATTTTTCATATTTGTTTTTAGATGCTTTAATCTGCATTTTAATGTAACTTTGTTTAATTAAAAATTGTCAAATTAACATTAATAATTATATTGAAATTCTTTAATGATCAGGACCGGTATGGTTCTGTCGATATTTTTTAACTAACGCATCACAGGCATTTTTGACATGTAAATATGTTCAGATCTCAGTTTGATTTTATATTCTAATACAACAATTTTTAAAAAATCCTAGAATTATACAGGTATTTTGAAATAACCTTCATTATTTCAGCGATTTTAAAATGTCTATGGTATGGGCATAAAACTTCTGAAATCGATCACTTTTCTCTAATTGACCAATTTTTTTAATCACAACTTGTACCATGATATATTTAACAGAAGACTATCCTCTAAGTTAATCTCTTTTGTAAGTTGTATGTTGACCTTGTATGAACTGTGACTCACATAATACTTATTAACCATTAATTTAAGTTTTACAAATTGACCAATGGAATCCACTACTCCTTGATCTCATATTATTATTTTCATTAAAAGAATTATTTTTCCAAGTTTTGTTATTGACGCATATAATGTTAAATATAATATTCAACTGTTCACACCCACAAAAATGGAAGGTTTTTAATTTTAAGCAGTAACTGAAATTACATGAATGCTTGAAAATATTTGAAATCCGTTAATTATCACAATACTAATATTTTAAATTGAACTAGATTATCAATCGCCTCAACAAACTTTTATTTTCAGTTAAAAAAATCAGATAAGTGGCATCAGCTACAGAACTGGTGAGATAGGTTTTTTAATTTACTTTTCTTATTCAAAGATAAGAAATACAAGCAATAAATAGAATTTCTCATCTCTTCTTTGTATGATTGATTTGTTTTCAGAATCAGACACGAGAAAATAGAAAATGTTAATTTTTAATATTGCGTACAAGGCTTTGGTTATGTAGTAATTCATTTATTTCCAAAATTTGTATAAGAAAGTAAAAAACAATACAATTGGGCTCCTTATCTCTCCGGTAGATAATTTTTTTTACAATTTTTATCACATCTCAATCACAGCTCTGTTCATGATGCAGGATAAATTTATTTAAAAATGAATTAAAAAATATGGACCATAAAGATAGAAATGTATCGTTCACGATAGAAAATTCCAAACACATTTAAAAGTTTTTATTTTATTGTTTTATTTCAGTTGTGTCCAAGCACATGGCCGAGATATCTATCGTAGCGTAAATTTTTAGTTCTCAATTTGGATTTGATTCTTGAGTTAATATTTAGTTTATTTTTAGATTGAGAAATATGAATAATAAAAGGAATAAAAACGCAGTTAAGTTTTATGAATTTTTTAAAGGAAAAAAAAACAATTTTGCTCCGCCTCACTGTTTAAATTCAATCCACTTATTTCTAATTTGTGAAAAATTTATGAGATTATTTCAAGCCATCAGAATTTATTTAAAAAAAAATTGCCTTATATTTATGTGCCACCACATATTAATACTATTTATTTATTTATCTTTTTTTTTCCCGTACATTTCTTGTCAACATTATTTTTCACTTTACTCTTATTTCAAGCAATGCCATCAAATAGACAATAAATGTTGCAACAAATAAGTTTCTATGTTTTCTTTTTATTCTGAAGATACAATTTATTATCCATTATAAAAAAATATGACCATTGTAACAGATCCTTTATTCTCGTTATTAAAAAAAATCAATGTGTCTTATTTATTATTCTTCAACTCGAAATTTTTCGCATTTCAAAATTGAAGTTTCTAAAAGAGTACAAGCTGTCGTAATTTCTTATATGCTTTTGCTATGAATATTAAATTTTTTTTTATCTATACTTCATAAATAAATAATTTTTTAAAAACGCAATATGCTAGTTGAGAAAATATTTATCTATTTATTATTTGGTACCATACGATGTGAATTGATTTCAAAAAATGTCATCAAACTATTTTACTTTTCAGTTCCTTGTTTGGAATGTGTAGTTTTAAAATTTTATTCAAAGTAATCCAAGATTTATCTTAACTAGTTAATTAATACAATTTTTTTTTAATTTCACGATGTATTCCACAAAATCACGTCAATTAAGTGTTAATAAATTAGATTTGGACAACACTAATGTTTATCACATCTGTATTATACCTTCGATATAAATTTTCAACGTCTCAAATAAGTTACTAAAGTATTAACGCAATTTTTATACCACCCCTCGAGTAATACAAAATAGAGTCGACTCTTCTGAATGGTCCATTCTTTGAATAGCTTTCATCATGGCGCTCCCCTATTGGATACGATTTCTGGAAAGTTATCTACATAATTCATCGCGTCCCCTAGAAACCCATAGACGCCGGCAAAATTTGGAATTAATTATATGGGAGATAAGAGTTAAAAAGTTGGAAATTTCTTGCAAACCACTCTACAAATGAAAAAACAAATCTCCAGCAGTAAATTAAATCGAGAAGAAACTGAATGATCGTCTTAAGTCTAATGAAGATGCCGGCGAAGAAACATCAGACATAATAAGTTAGGGAACTTCGTTTTTCAAAAATGTTCGACCGGAAAAAGATCAAGTCACGTGACGGGAGATTAATGAGCACGTGCGAACCACATTTTTCAGAATCCCGCGGCGTGAGGTCACAGTATTTTTGAAGGAGGGTTCATTCAGACTTGAGGGTTGGAGCATAAACAATAATCGGTATTCGAATTTCGTAATTGTTAATAATTCTTTTTTTCCGTCCGCCATTTTTATTTATCGTTTGGCAGCTTCTCTTTAAATTTGGTTTGTTTGTTTACATCACGAGTGTGGACAGCAATGACAAACGCCAAGCTGTACATTGGTAATCTGCCTCCAAATGTCGATGAGGATTCTTTAAAAGAACTATTGAAGGATAAATCCGGTACTTTGCCGATTTCCGTGCTGGTCAAGCGAGGAGGTTATGCTTTTGTTGAATGCAAAGATCCAGCAACGGCGGAAAGAGCCATTGCTTCCCTTAACGGTAAGTTGAACGACGAACGCTGAGAAACTTGTTTTTAACGGAGGGGAAATGTATTGATGGCATGCAAAAACCGGTTTTCTGTGGTTTGTGAATTAAAAAAAAAAAGCTTCGATTTTAAATTTCAAATTTTTTTTTTTTTTAACTTGCAACAAAGGATTCGACTATTTTAGAAAACTCTTTTTGATGATTTGAAGGGAAAAAAATACTTTGGACATATGAAAACAAATTAAATAAACAATCGAGAATTAATCCCCCCCCCCTCTTCTTTTTCCAAATTCTGTTCTACATGCATTGACATTATGTTAGAGAAAAAGGGGAGGACAAGGATTCCCCTTTTGCTAAAGGGGAGGGGAACTTTCTTCAGAATATTTAATGCTGGTTGCTGAGACTATGTGTTAAAGAACGTAATCGTTATTTTTATTTAAAAAGAATTTAAAAATAAGTTAGCTTCTTTTATTTTAAACAAACATAATAAATTTTAATTATAAATTAGCATTTATTGTATATTAATATAATTTTAATTTAAGTGAATATTTTTTTGAATTATTAATATTTAATTGTTAAATACATTGAATAAAATTCTTTTTTTTAATAAAGAAAATATTTTTTTAATAAAACAGCTGTAACAATAGACCCAATCATTATTTTAATTAATTCCATCAGTTCTTGCATATATTTACTTATTTTAAGGCTTATTGATTCATTTTTTCAGAAGATAATGAGCGAAAAAAATTAGCTGCATTTTTAATTTTTCTTATTTAAAACATATTTAAATTTTCGCTGTTAATCGCAAAGGCAAATAATAATTTTGACATTTAAGGTTTTGCGTAAAAATTTTATTTAAATATTTTAATTAAAAACAAACAAACAAAAATCACCCTAAAAGTAAAGTAGATAAGTTGTGAAAAAAAAATAGAACTAATACTTTTTGTTTAAACACGCGTGAAAAATATTTAAATATAAAAAATATTTTGTTTGAATTTTTAGGTTCGTGTAAAAACAAATACACGCACACATTCATACATTTTTTTTGTCTCCCCAAAACTATTTATATCCCAGAATTTTGTATTTGTATTCGGGAAAACTGATAACAACTATATTTACTAAGTGTTAGGAATGCAGAAAATCGTAATTTTCGTGTAAATAATTTAAATTGTAAAAGTAATTTTAAATACAGCGCTTTCTTAAGCATCTGATTTTTCAGTAAAATGTTAGCTATCATTCTTCATCTTCTATAGTTAATTTATTAATTTGCATATAAATTTTAATTTGAAAGCAATTTATTCGTTTCCTTGACGGTAAAAAAAAACCCCTATAAAATTCTATTTGAAAAGAAACAAAGGAATGTGTTAATATAAAATGAGAGGGAGGGAGATTTTTTCCCACTATTTTTTGAAGTTAAAAAAAAAATTATATAATTTTTTAGTTGGATGCTTTTTTTATCAAACATTTTGATGAATTAAAACAAATATATAATCGCTTTCAATGGTCTTTAGTACTTAAAAGAATAGAAACATATTATAGTCCAAAAAATAAAATAAAATTACGTCTAATTATTTTTTAATTAATTTTAATTTTACTAAAATCTGCATTATTTTTTATAAAAAGATATTGGAAAAGAATAACTTACTTTATCCATGTTTTTTTTTTCCTCAAAAAAATATATCGCATTAGGTTTAAAAAATATTTTAAAACGAAATAAACAAGAAGTTTTCGTCTGTTTTAAAATGTTTTCTTGTTTTCTTTGAAATATAAGCAGTTAGAAGTATTACAATCAAAGCGAAATACACAAGAAATTATCCTCTGTTTTAAAATGTTTCCATTTTCTTTGAAAAATGACCAGCTAGAAGTATTGATTATATAAGGAAATAATATAGAAATTTTCACACATTATTCATACTTCATTTACTAATATCGAAATGTTCGGAGCTACATTAACAACTTTTCTTTGACGAGATCCTGCTAATCTCGAAAAGATATTTCTCATGGTCATAGTGGAAAAATTGTAAGTGGTATAATTCAAACCTCTTAGTTTCTCATTCTGCTAGGGATCAATATACTATCTTAAAAATAACCTTCTTGAATAACTGTACCGAAACGTAAACATTACAGATCTGAGATACTTAAAAAGATGTGCGTTGTATAATATATTGCAATCTTATCTAATTCATTTTCAATATCTATCTTTAGAATAGAGAGTTTATTGAAACTTTGCTCTGTAGATATGATCATATGAAACGCTGTTTAATGAAAAAAGGAAAAATAAATAACATACTATATACAGAGGCTGTAGTAACACTTCAGATTAAAATCTCTCTTATGAATAGTAAATTACTCTTATGAATAGTAAATAATAATAATAATATAAAAAGAATGTATTATTTGAAGAGAAATTGTATTAATCAATCTCTTTTGAATACAGTTCAGATAAGAATTATTTTGAAATTTATATATTGGAAATCTTTTGAAATAACATTATTATATTATGCTATATACATACTAATTTAGAATTAATTTATTTTTATCTGATATTGAAGACGGTGGATTGTTAAAAACGTTTAAAATTTATACCCAAGGATTTTTTTTTCTTTATATTTTTAGAACAAAAATCGTACATCAATAAACGAATAAATAAAAAAAAATTGCTTTTCCAATTTTAATTATTTATAGCTTACAAAAGTTTTTTTTTTAAATCTGCTGTCTCAAGAAAATTTGAATCTTCTACGAAATAGAATATATGATTCTGAAATATTATTTTTCAGTAAACTTTATTATTACTATTATTTTATGGTTAGTATCAGAAATAACCTGAAAAATTTTAACCCTACGAAAATAGTTTTTTTTTTTTTTTTACTCTCAACTGCTTCAATTATAAAATTCATGACAAAAAGTAAATTTTTATATAACGTGTAAAATAAAAAATTGGAATAATTGTAAGACCATACAAATATGAACTCATATTTAACCCAGAATTTTATTTACATATTTAATTTACTGTCATTGCATAACCTTACGATTTAAATCACTTTAACAAAAAAAAAATTTTAAAAAATGAAACAAAATAGTAAATTATAAAATTAAACAAAGCTAACATTTCGAATGATTTATGTGTTTCTGAGATAAATCTTCCATAAAATAATTTCAGTCACAACTATAAAAATTGTTACAACACAAAGTATTATCTTTGTTTAATAATGCAAAATAAAACGTAATTACCCATGACTGATTAATAAAAAGTCATTTGCATAATAATAATAACAGCCATCCTGTTCATTCACACAATCGAAGTGCTACTGCTTATATTTTGCAGAACATGTAACCCTTTGGAATTTGTAGTTACGAAAGAGAGATATTAAAAAAAAAATTATAATACAGCTATTAACTCTTTAGAAGCCTTTCAATTTTACTTGTTTTCAATTTTACTTGTTCTATGTCATTCAAAAAAAATTTCTCAATCTATTTTTTAAATAATTCCTACTGTTACCTGATCAAATGAAATGAAAAAAAAAAAAAAAAAAAACAAATATATATATATATATATTGAAAACAAAACAGTTCCTCAGTTTACATGTTTTATGTCATAGATATATGTCAAGTACAAACTAACAGGAAGTTGCTAAAAAAATATTGATACGAAATGGAAAGAAATGTCTCATTGAACTAGATGATTAAAGTTGATGATATCTTTCAGCGGTTTACACTTCGAATATTTTAGATGTGTTAGTTCAGATATAATTCTTGTGTAGTCTATGAAAGAATTTCTAATAAAAGTGATTTTTTTAGTCATTAAATTTGATTCAAAAACATTTTATTGAAACTTCAAGAATGAACTTTTTTATTATTATCACGTAAGTGAAGTAATATAGTCATTGCACATATTCGTATTTGTTTTTTCATCCCTTATTTATCCCTTTTCATGTTTTTAAAAATATAACAAAATCTTAATAGATTTATAAAATATACTTTTCCTTCAAAGAAATATTCTGAAATATTTGAATACTTAAGAAAGGAACTCAATTAATTAAGAAAAATTCCTGTAATAAATCTCAGTTTCCTATTAAAAGTGATTAAAAATTTTCTCTTTATTGCTGAGAAAAAATTATAAATATATATATATTTCGAATTTATTACTCGATTATTATATTGCACTCGAATATCTTATCTTATTAAAATGATGTGTTTATTCAAATATATTCATATTTAATATCGTAATTCATGAAATCGTTAATTACGGTTGAATATATGATAATAATGCAAATTAGTTTAATTTAGTATGCCATTTTGATGGAAAATTCTAATAAAATTTTTGTCTGTAATCATCAAAAGGTGAAACAAACTGGATGAGATCAAGAATAATTAATTAGATACCATTTATTGTATTAGAAATTGTAATAAATTTTAATGTCTTCTTTTAAAGAATATGTTAAATATTGTGGTTAAAAACACTAAAATTTCTCAAAGTTTGGCTTTTTTTTCCCCTTAAAAAAATTGCTAAAATGATCATTTCTTTTTCAATTCAGTTTGCTCGTTATCCGACTGCAACACTCACTGTTTTAAATGAGCGAAAATTTTCTATCTTCTACATCATAAATGTAGTAAAATACAATAAAAAGATAGAGAAATATTATGAGTGTTCATTAAAAATGTCACATATGTCTGTCATCTCAAATAGCTCTCTTGAGAGTTATTGTATGTGTGATCTTAAAAATATATAAATATCCGTTTTTTCTCTTATGTAAATATGAGGCTGTGACAATAAAATTAAAGATTGACTAAGCTTCGTATTTAATTCGTGTGGCTTGTAATTGTCCACACTTTATAAAATTAATAAAAATGGGGTTTAATTTTAAAACTAGTATATAATTGATTGATTTGCTTGTAAAAAAGAATAGTTTTCCGAATCCATGAACATTATTTACTAATTTTAATTTCGAATTATTTACTAATTTTTTCAATTATATTTGGCAGTATATTCAAAATACACTTTGTTTATTATGTTTATGTGTATTTCATATAATAATAAACAAATTCACGATCTTACATAAAAATTATTTGCTTTTTAAATTTAGTAATAAATTAAAGGGATGGAAAAGTTTGTAAAAATATATATAATCTTAATAAATATTGAAATTTAAAATTGCTAATTTTAATATTTTGAATTTTTAAAAATTATATTTGGTTTATTTTTTAGAAAAATGTTCTAATTTCTTGATGGCTGAAAAAATCCCTATGTATTATAGGAATCAAAGGTTATCTTTCATTATAAGCTAAAAGTTGATTATTTTGCTCATTTCAATGAATGCGGACAATAGTAATAATACATTTCAAAATTTGAACTTTATATGAAGTCTTGAATAAATTTAGCTGTAGCAAAAGAGAGAGGCAAAATTATGTGAATAATTCAATTTAATAAAATGACCGTGTGCCACAAAATTACATAAATATTGAATAATTAGTTCGGTGAAAACAAATTCCTTTTCTTAAAAATATTTCTTGTATCGTGTAAAATGTGCCATAATTTTCCAAAATTTAGAAAATCACGGTTTATTTATCATAGAGTACAATGAAATATTATTTTTTTTTGAAATTCAAGATTTGCTTAAAATGAATTTGTCCTTAAAAAATATTCGTCTTACATATATTATATTTGAAGGTTTATATTTTATTTAATAAGAAATCTGCATATGAATAAAAAGCCCTGAATTGATTTTATATTTCTTTTTCTTCTATTCAAATTTTGACTTCTTTTCTCTCATGATTATTATTATTTTTTATTTCTTTTTGAATAATGAAATAAATGTAATGGGCAAATCTTAAAAATAAAGCTGATTTTTTTTTTTTTTTTAAAAAAAAGCAATTTGAATTTATCACCGTATTTTAATAAAAAAAGCATTCTATTTCACACTTATAGTTGTCCGCCTGTCTTAGAAGATATATAAGAATATAATACTAAGAATGCAGACCAACCGGTTTGAAGGTGTCACTTGGACATGTTTGAAAGATTTAGATATTTCCTGTACTTAAATGTGCCTTCATTATATATAATTCAGAGATTTATAAGAAACATTTTAACTTAAAAAGATAGATAGAATTATTTAACAATCAAATATAACTAACCATGTATATCATACAAGGAAAATGTGTGATTTTTTTTTTCTTTCCATCGTATAAATTCGCCTGACCTGTGGCAGAAAGCATCCAATGTCGTGTTGCCTACTGTTATACTTTCATTAGATATATAAACTTCTTCATTTCCATCTCCTTCATTTTACCAATATTTATGTTTCTATAGAAAATGTTCAACATTTCCTTGTGAGATAATTGTGACAGTCCAATGATTGTAGTCAATTACCATGACATAAATTTATATACAACGATAGAAATTTATTACTATGTACCTCTGAGAATGTAATTAAATGTCTTTTTGCACATTGTATATTGCTTGCTGATTCCATATTATAGCAATTATTTGTGTTATTTTTAATAATTTGAAACTGATTTTATAGCGATTTTTTTTTTTTTTTTTTTTTTGAAGTACATAAATTTCTTTACAAAATTGGGAAACAAAGTAATTTATGTAGTAATTTCTTGTGAACTCAAATCGACTGTAAGAGAGTTGAATAAAGCTTTCACTATGCTTGTATGTAATAAAAAATGTGTAGTTGAACATGTAAATATTATATAATGCTAAACTGTTTATTACAAATAGCTCATTTTGTTGGAAATTGTATCCTGCTTTTATGAAACAATGCCTGGTATTTATGAAGGTTTCGTTGATAACGGGGGTTAATCTTCTCATTGTAACAGACTTTCGAAAAATGTACGTTCTAGAAATTTAAGAAGAAGAGAGTATTACTCATTAGATAATATAATCGCTTAAAAAATTGTACCGCTATGTGTTTTGACAAAAAAATTTTGGAGTGCGATATCAGTCTTAATTTAAAGTAACCGTACAAATAATATTTGAAACCCCATTAATGTTTTTAAATTAATCATGATACAATTGGAAATAGAAATTACGTTTTATTCATGCAGTTTATTAATTTGTACAAAACTATATTAAATAATTATAATAAAATTTAATCAGCTATATTGATTAACTATTATATAAATTTTGCATTCTTAGAATAATATAATTGCTGTAAATATATGTTATGTAATTCAAGTTGCTAAATATCAGTAAATAATTTTTCCTATGAAAGAGGATTTGTAGAAAATACCACACCAATTTTTAAAAATTTAACACCGTATTCTTAGAGATAGTGGAGGGGGGAGGTAAAAATGCTTATAGAATATAAAACATATCATATTTCAGCTAAATTGTCATCATATAACATACATGGGTAAATTTTTCACTCTAAGGAATAAAACTAAAAAAATAAGACCGACTGGGAAAGACTGAAAAATTGATCGACTGGGACTGTCATATTGTATACAGTTCTAATTTATATATTAGTCCAGATTACAACCTTTCAAATTAAAAAATATATATATAAGGGTTTATGTCATTTTTTTTTTATTTTTAGACAATTTTCTTTTTAAATATCGAGGGTATTTTTCCAGCCTTTTTTGAGTTTTTATTTTATTCATTTGTTATTTTAGCAATTTTCAGTATTTATAAGTATGTATGTATACAATTATATATTATATACTTATAAACACTGAGACAAATTGCTAAAATTCAAATGAATAAAATAATAAAAATTCAAAAAGTGCTGGGAAATTTTTTTGTTCATAACTGAACCTTAATTTTTAATACATATATATTAAGTATTAATAATTCTAATTCCTTGCAATAATTATGATATAATTTAAATATAAGACTACATACAATTTTTGTTTCTACTCTCTCTATAATTTACATGTCTCTCGCTGCATATATGTGTGTGTGTGTACGCATATGTTAGTGTATAATTTGATGAATAGCAGTATTGGGGGCAATCAGATAATATTATATAACACTATTACTGTTAATCTACAAATTTGTTAGTTTATATATTTAAATTTGCTTAGATTATTTTTAAAATTTTGCGATGCAAATATTATCAGTTATTCTAAGCAATTTCTAGATCATGGTACTCCGGATCCTGCTCAATAAATGACAAAAACATATTCATTAAAGAAGGAAATTTTTTTTAAATATTTTGAAAATTTCAGAAAGTGCAGAGATTTTTGGACATTTTTTTAAATGCTTATGTACTTGATTTTAGAAGATAAAGCAATTCTAAGATGAACTATACTTGAAATACCAAGAGGAAATAGAAAAAAAAAAGTATTTTTATGTTTGTGCTTTTCTCTCTCTTCTTTTTCTTTTGCTAAAATTTTCCTCGTCTTCAAACCATTGCTTTCGATAAAAGAATATTTTCTTGAATTCTCACCCACTTGGAGCTTTGATCTCGTAAATTCTTTCCCTTTGGCTTCAGGCCAAAGGGATGCTTGCCAAAAATAGAAAGACAGCATTTTATACTTAGAATATTAAAACGATGTTTGTTTCTTGCGAAAGAGATCTTTTTTGAGTTGCATCTTCTAAATATGTTCCGGAAGATCTCGGACTTTTTCTGCTCTGATCCCTGTAATTGTGATTGAATTTTAAATTTAATTATGGAAAGTCATTATTCTGAGGAGAATATAAATTAATTAATTTTAATATGACTTAATTATACTCGTTGCCTATGTTCCGGATGCAGCGACTTTTTTTGTTTGTTTGTTTGTTTCTTCAACTATTTCGGAACATCATTCGTTTGATTTAAATTTATATATATATTTGCACACACAAACACACATATATATATATATTGGCTTGAATCAAAAAGTAAATTTATCGTAGTCTTTTTGCTCATTGCCTCATAAATTAAGCCCAATTTCAATTGCTATCGCTTATTATGTTATACGAAATTGAAGTTGTAAATTAATGATGCATAACTTATGTCTGGTAACTCGGATAACTCTATTTTTTTTTTTAAATTACAATTTAATCTTCAAGGTGGTTGACTACTAAAAAAAGCACATCTTGGATATCTACACAATATGTGTAATTATATTACGTTAATAGTTTTTAATAATACTTTAATACCTTAATAGTTTTTTCTACTTTTTATTTTTAGGAATAAAAGAAAATGCATTAAACAGTTTACAAGGAAATATTTTTAGTTTTATGTACATCTCTTAGTTCAAGTTCATAAAGCTTTTTGATACAGCTTTGAATAAGAAACTTAATTTGATTATGCACATCTTTATATGGATTTTAAATGTTCGTCTAATTTTTAATTGCAATTTTTTTTTTTCTACAAATGAGCAAAATTTATATGCTTGTAACGATTCATTTAGTATAGGAGTATAGAAGACCAAATATATGGAACGAGAAAATTAACTGGTTAGTGTGGCAAAACACACACACACACATATATATATTCTATAGTTAGTGAGAATGTAATGTTATTATTAGAATAATTTTCTATGAAAAAAAGTCTTTTAGAAAGTTTTGTAAATTTATTCGATAATATTCTTAATTCTAATTTTCTCTGTACTATTGCAATATATGTACTTACAAAATAAATTGTATAGTGCTCTCAAATTTATTAAAATAGTACAAAAAAATAAATGCGACACATAATCGAGTTTTATATTTTGTAATGCACAGTTTTAAAATTTCTCAAACGAAATATAACTCATTTCGAACAAACTAATTATCTTTAACCCAATCATTTATTGCATTTGTTTTCGCTTAATGCTAAAAAAAGGGATTTAAATTAAATTTGATACTATTAGATTAAAAAAATTAATATATTTTTAAGAGAAAAAATGTCCCAATATTGTTATATGTTCTTTGTTGTTATAATACATGCGTCATACTGCACCTAAAAATTGTGGAAACATTTAACCCACCGTGTAGCGAGGCTTATTAACTTTAAATCTGTTAAGGTTCCAAATCCGTTGGCGTGGTCTGGAAGGTTCCATTTCAAGTGTCATCATCGTCACTTGCCAGAAGATTAAGAGGTCCATCCCCAATAGTTCTCATGTTGCTTCCTCGTTTGTTGCTAATAAAACAATCACAATCACAAATAGAAACATTTAATACATTCACAAGTTTTCAGTGTAACATACTAAGTTAAAATTCCATTTAGCTTTATAATTAGAGTTTATGAAATAAAACATTGAAATTATTTTGTTAAGAATGTAAAAACTAATTCATACGAAGATATGCATTATATAAACTACAGAATAGAAAGCAATATATTTTAATACATTGCTTATTACAACTATTATAAAGTTCTATAATAATAAAGGCATTAGAATATTTTTCCGTTTGAAGAAACATTTCGAGTTTGGTTCCTATTATTAGTATTTGACGAGTATTGCTTTAACTGGGAGCAAGGGAAACTGATATTTTCTAAAGAAGCAGATTCTGGGCTAACTTTTATAAAACAATAATGAAACTGGACATATCATGACAATAACCCGACATTGGAATTCATATGCACCCACTCATAAGCATTTGATTTTGAATAAATTTCAACAAGTTAGCATAAACTGAATGGTGACTTATAATGGAAGGGATATAAATATTTTATTTTATCCCTTAACAGAGATTCTTACTTTTTTTTATATGCCTGTTTTAAATATTAGAGCGCATTTTAGTTGCTTTTGGAACTAAGTGTGACCCTTCAGGAACTTACCTACTTTAGTCAAGTAAGGGCATTGAGTGACTCCACGACATCCTAATAATCTTTTCCCTTTCCTATGGGGCTTACTATCTTTGGTAAACACGGGTGACGCGGTCCGGTATACTCCAGCGATCCTTCCCTGTTTCCGACCCGCCGTCTTATCAACCAATTATCACCTTTTTCTTTCTTTTCACGGTCTGAATCACAGTTTAAACAAACGTTTGGCACAGCTTAGCTAGATATTCTTGTGCCATAAGCATTAACTCACTGTAACTAAATGTTGGTATATCTTGCTATATTTAAAAAGTCACCTTAAACAAATTTGAAAATTTTGAGTATAAAAGAGACATTAGGTTACACAATTTTTTATTACATATCATTTACAATAATTAATATTAAGAATGATAAACATTATGTTTTTAACTGTTTATTTTCACTACAATAATCAGAAAAATATAAAATGATATAAAAAATTTTAGCGACTCAGATAAAAAATGGAGATTTTCGCTAATATATAAATGGAAAGTAAAAAAGAAGGTAAAGATGAAGGCAGGAAATAAAACGTCATCCCCAGTTAGGTGGAAATGATTGGGAAAAATCCCAATAAAATAGATAAAACCTTCACTTTTACAAGTGCTGAGCTACAACATATATAAATATATTGAATAATACCGTGTTGCATGAAAGCTATAAAATGAAAACAAAAATTGAACTAACTGTGCAGGGAGGCATTAAAATAAATTCTCAAGTTTTACCAGAATTTTATTTATTACCGAAATTTTGAAAATTGAAATTTGTCAAAAGAAAACAAAAGTATAAAGATTTTTTTTTATAAACAATTTATTTATTTAGACCCTTTTTTATCTCTCGAGAGGGGCTTCAAACGTACCTATCACCAGTGGGTGAATGTAGAGGTACATATCACCGGAATGACGATATTGATTTACTGATGCATTAACTGCATTTGATCACCATGTATTACTTTTTGACAATTGGTCGTTTTTTAACGTTGCACTAAGAATCAACAGTGAGGGACATCATAATTTTGAGTCTCGGTCAAGCGAATTTCCAGACCATACCAACGCAAGGACAATAAGCCGTGAAATATTCAATGTACATCATCCCCACTTCTCGACGGGCCTTAAATGGCATCAGGACTCGAACTCGTGACTGGATGGAAGCAACTCCAATTATGAGCTCACGAACATGATCGCTGGATTACCACAGCCGCATTAACGAGAGGAGGAAAAATGAAGAGAAATTTGCTGTTCACAAAAATTGAAAGTTTTTTTTTTTTTTCTTCTTCTTTTTCGGAGCTTTTATTTCGAAGAGCTCCAACTCAGTTCAATACTTCAACTTTGTCAGGGTTCTGGAACAAAATTTTGAAGAAATAATTTTTTTGAAGTCTGTTTTCATCTTATGTTAAAGAGTAGGACCAATTCGGAACATCTTAGGTGGAGGGGGATTTCCCAATAATAATAAAAGTTCGTGTGGTACATACTCTTAGTTGATATTAATTAAAATTTAGAAAAATTCAATTTAAAAGAATGAAACTTTCCTTTTTAACACGCTTTTGTGTCTTTTTTCCACTTTTGAAGGCTAGATGACGTCCACGTGATCAAAAATCTTCAAAATATCATTTGAATTAATATAATTACAGCTTCTCCATAAAAAGCCATTCGATGGAAAAGATATTTCAGAGAAACCTGGGAAATATTACAATAGATGCAGACCGGAAAGGCTTTCTTCCCCTTGTCAAAAGTAAGATTCGTAGTGCGTCCACTAGCAAATCTTCAATTGGTGGTTTGGACACTTCTATCCCCCTAACAACAATAAAGGCACCACCAGGAGTTTGCCTATTATACCATATGCGAGTTGGAGGGGCCCTTCCAAAATTGTTGGCTTGAGATTTCAAGGAAGGTGTGAGAAATATTTAGACCTGAAGAAGATAGGCTTTTTTTTTACCTTATTCAAATTATAAGTATTTTCATTATCAAAGTGTCCTTATATGAGACGGAACCCGTTGGAAGTAAATTTCATGTTGCTGAATACAGTTATATGTTAACGTTTAAGAGACGAAATTTATACATGTTACTGATAGAAAGAAAACTTATTTATTCATACAAAAAAGTAAATTGAATATTAAAATATGGTGCTCTCTTGTGACTTCTGCTGAAATCTGAACATGATATTAATAAAGCATTTTTGTATATGGGGAAAATGTTGCGAATTTGGTTACTGCTTTTCAGTACTAGGCAGAAGCAATCGTTTTCAACAAAGAACTTGCTTCAAACGGGATATTAATAAATGTTTATCAATTTCTTTTTCCAATTGCTTCAGCCAATCATGCAGTGCTTCATTCGAAAGCGCGTGGGTTATTCTAATGGTACTTGAAAGATTTTACTATAGAAAACATAATTTTAAGGAAATTTTTTACTATAGAAAACATAATTTTGGAGAAAATATAATATATAAGATATACAAAAAATGTGAAAATAGATTCTTAAAAGATGATTCAAAAGTTGTTGAAAGAAATATATAAACATAATACGTGAAGGATTCAGATAAGTTAGTTACCATCCTCCCGTTTCTTAAATTGCCATCTAGAGTACTAATTTAATGTAAAAATAAAAGATATAAAAATATTATTTAGGAAATAATCGGCGATTAATTAACAATATAATCTTGGTTTACATGGAAAGGAGATTGTAAACAGAGTTCGGTTACAGTAAAATTCTAATTTTGAATTTGCTATGAATGATGTACAAGTGATGAGAATTTAACTATGTGAATTTATAAATGTAAAAACACATTACATTTAATATTAGTATTCTGGTATATGTTATAGTGGTATATATATCTGGTATAGTGGTTGATTATAGTTATAAATTGATGTTGCTATAACACGTAAATAGCATTCCACAGAAATTTCAAAATAATATTTATGGCATCTCAAAAATTGTATAATAAGTTTTCTCGCTCAACATAAGTAATTTATACAAACTCCGAAAGCTTTCATTGAATAAAATTACATTGCGCAAATGCTCTGTAATACTTTGTAATCTATTGTTAACAAATAATTTATTTAAAAAACGATGCAATGTTTTAATCAATAACTAAGCTATTAGCGTCAGTTTCTTCTTCTAACACGCAAAAAAAAAAAAGAAGAAATGGAATTGTTGAGGGTGTCAGGGTTGCAAAAAGGGACGTATTATTTTGTCAACAATTGCAAAAGAAAGAAAATTTTAGCGCTTAGTAGAATTTAAGAAATGGGATTCAGAAGAATCTTGGATAAGCGATCTATACGTGTTAAAAAGCGAATAAATATTATTAACATATTTTAGCTGTTATATTTGTTAGAATACAAAAATGCAAATTAAAATTCCTTTGAAAAAACATATAAAACTTACTAACAGACATTTAAAATTTTATAACAAATTTAAATAAGTTCTTTTAATTACCTATTTTAAAAAAACAGAGATTGAAATTCATGCTATCCGACCTGATGGTGCGACAGTTGCCATGGTCCGGTCTGGACTAGATGTAGTCTTGTGTGTTTGTCCGGTATAGCTCATACGGTTGACTTTCAAATATCTGAAGGTTACCTTTGAAAAGCTACTGCTCACTGACATTTACTTCCGGTCTTGGAAGTTAAGGCGATTCAGAGTTTGCATAGCCAATCTATATAGCTCAATTGAGAAAAAATTCAAGAGTTCTTTGCTAAGTATTTACTTGCGGTCATATTAATCAACGTGATTCCAATGTACCCAGCTATAAAAAAATTATAATGATCTTTCGACTTATCTTTGTCTAATGTTAAAAAACAGGAATAAAATTTTGAATGAATTTTCAGGTAAAAAAAATGCCTTAATAAGTTTATATATTTGAAATAATGTACGTGTGTATCGCATAGCGTTTTAAAAATTTAAAAACATTTAGTAGACACATAATTTTTCACTTCAACGGATAGAATGAAAAAATCATTTGCCATTAAATTGAAGTAGACGGAATATGAAATATATTTTATAGCAAAAAAACTAAATTAAACCAGGAAAAAATAACGATCAAACAAGCATGATCGTTGTGATTAAACTAGAGTATCCTCTATACTCTAGTGAAGCAAAAATATAAGTTTTGAAGAAGTTTTCAATATCAAAAAAATGTAAAGTAACATGTAGATAATTTAAGAGTAGTAACTTAATCAAGGATTCATATATATATATATATATATATATATATTAAATTCTGTTTCTGATTTTGGACGGAAATACGTGATTAAACATGTTTAATGGATCCAAAGCATTCCGTTCTGCTCTTCTCTCTGAACTGAATTAGCTCCAAATTAAATTTCCCATTTTTTTTGTAATAATATATATATATATATATATATATATATGTATGTATATATATATATATGTGTGTGTGTAGTATTTATTAATGCATATTTATTGTATTGATATATATAGTATATATTGTTAAAATAAAAGTAAATGGAAAATTGAATTTAAAATTTATACAGCAGGGGTGCTCATAGGAAGGCTTGTGAACCACGTGCAACTCTTATGCTGATAAAATATAAGTTGAAATATAGTAAACTAAAATTACTCAGTGTTGAAAAATAAAAAAATTGGTGTTTCATTTCTTTTTACAACGTTATTATAAATTTAAGCTTATCATTGTTCAAAAGTATTTGTTTTATCTCAGTTCTTGTTGTTTAAGAAGCTTAATAATGTTATTCAGAAATATGAAGAAGAAAAAAATAAAATAAATATTGTTCTGATTGATTGTATCAAACAATTTTGTAAAGAATTTCTTAAAAGTTATATTTCCTTTTGGATGCTTTACGAATGTTGACCATTTGTTAGCAACCGAAGTGAATGTTGCCATCTGTTGAATGTTGTCCATCTGTTAGCTGTTAGCATCCGAAAGTTTGGATAATGAGTTGATAAGGTATTTCGGACTAGCTTTTTTTTTTTAAAATAAATTTAAGTGTTGAATAAAAATAACAATATGAAGTACTGAAAATTAAGTACAGGCTCAGCACACATTCTTCGGTTTTAGGATATTTTTGTTCCTGGGTCTGTTTCCAAAACTTAACCGTTGAACTACCATTTTGTCTTGGGGAAAATTCACAAAATAGAGTGATTTTGGAGAAAAATAAGTGGTATCGGTAGCCTAGTGGTCATGTCGCAAACAAGAGGCCAGCGTTTTTTTCCCCTTGAGTCATAGGTTGGAGTCCTGATACCACTAAAGATCCGCCATATAGTGAGCTGATGCACGTTAAATCTATTGAGGTACCAAGTCCTATCTTCGGCGGGGTAAAGAGAAGGAGGTGTCGTCCTCATCACTTGATTGAGATTCAAAATTACGAGGTCTGTTGCCAATAGTCTTCGTGTTGCTTCTCAGTGAGACGTTAGTAAATCAATCTAAATATCTTTTCCAAAAATATGACATCGAAGCAAATATATCTTTGAATGTTAAAAATTATATATATATATATATATCAGAAACCAAAAGAGTTATTATAAATATTGTGATGTCGGATTATATATATAAATGAGAAATTCTAGGGTAAGTGATTAATAAGGAGAGTAAAGATAAGTAAAAGAGATTTCGATTATAGGATAAGTGATGCTAAGCATATTACGTTTTCTAGAATGGGAAGAATGTGGAATGAAAATTTTATTAAGTTCAGTTTTCAAATAGGAATTCGGTGATAAAAACAAAACAAAGAAATTTCTGTTGAACAAAAAGTATATATATTTTTTTTAAAATTTTCAGTATGTATGCATGTAAAGCAGAATTGATTTTTGTTGTTTTACATTAAATTAAAATAAAAAGAATGAGAAGTTTTCTTTTGAGCTTAAAATTATAAGCGGATTGAAAAGTAGTTTTAAACAGTTATCTAAAATAAATCTTTCCAAAAATATGATAATATCTAAAATAAAATCTTTCGCTACTCTAGTTCTGAAAAACTAATTAAATTTTTTTAACATTTACTATATAGCTGATTGTAATCATTAAATGAGAAATAAAAATAAAAGAAACAAAACTTATGAAAAAAAATCACATAGTTTAATACTTCTACATTCTGAGAAAGTACAGTTCTTTTGCGTTTTAGACTGTCTTTGCCCACCATCAAAGAGCAAACAAAAAAAATTTTAGTCGTTCTTTTTTTTTTTTTTTTTTCCCTCTCCTATTGATCTGTATTGAAATCATATTGAGCAAAAATGATTTCATTCATTTTCTCTTGTTCATTATCTAATTTTAGTGTCAAAGAGCGAGATTGAAAGTCTGAACACTTTTTCTGCTAGAAAAGTGTTCGCAAAATTCATAAAAGTTTGTATATTTATGGCTCACACATACTTTTATTCTTAATGAACTCGTAAGATTTAAAAATATTCACTACGATTGACCAATTTTTAAATTTAAATATGGAAGATGAAAACCTATTCGTGAAACGTGGAACATGTTTTACGCCGGAAAAAAAATGGATTGATTAAAAATCCATAATTAGTACAATGAAGTACGTTCCGCCCAATGTAGTACAATGTACAATGAAGTACCAATTAGTACAATGAAGTATTCAGGAAGGGCTATTGACAATGAACCTCGTCAATTGACGAGGACGATTCTTGAGCAGGCATTTCTCTCTCCTAACTTCCACATCACTCTTCGTAAGGACTTGGAGCTCCGATAGATGTACCGTGTATTTGCCCCTCTTCACGATGGTATTCTTGGTTTTAATCCTATTCCTTAATATTACGTTAAGATAGCCTAAGCTCTGTAGTTTATTTTGAATACAAATCACTGTAATGTGTGCATGATTGTTTACTTACGTCGCATGAGAAGCAACGTGAGGGCTATTGGCGATGGATCTCGTAATTTTGAGCCTCGGTTAAATGACGAGGGCGATTCTTGAGCAGGCATATCACTTTCCTAACTTCCACATCACTCTTCGTAAGGACTTGGAGCCCCGATAGATATACCGTGCATTTGCCCCTCTACACGAAGGTAAACTTGGTTTTAATCCTATTCCTTACTTCCTATCCTACTCCTTGGTTTTAATCCTATTCCTTACTTCCTATCCTATTCCTT
>BMAW01080797.1:46794-137353 GCA_019974015.1 Nephila pilipes
ATCCTATTCCTTACTTCCTATCCTATTCCTTGGTTTTAATCCTATTCTTTACTTCCTATCCTATTCCTTGGTTTTAATCCTATTTACTTCCTCCTCACCCCTTCGTTAGGACTTGGAGACTCGCTGGATTTAACGTGCGTCATTCCCGTTACACGATGGGACTTGAGTGTCATCAGGGCTCGAACGCACGACTCGACAGAAGCAACTCCGACAGCGAGGCCGTGACTATCATTACTATGCTACCGCGGCCACAAAAATCACTTTGAAGCAGATAATTTTAAGTAAAAATTCATGTTGAAAGACTCCAAATTTGTAGGCGAGAAAGAAAAAAAATTTCAAAATTCTGTATCTGAATAATTAAGTAAATTTTTCATTTCTTATAAATGTATACCCATACACTGGAATTGTCTTAAATAATTATCAAGAGGTCCGATGTCACTTCAGGACTATTGGTGTCGAACCTCATAATTTTGAACTTGTGTGTAATGATGAGGATGGTACGTAGTTATACACTCTTCTATCCTTTTCACCATGCAAAGGGCTTGAGGCTTTGTTTCATTCAACGTGCAACATCTTCTATTATTCCCTTCGATGAATCTTCAGTGGAATCAGAATTCAAACGCGCGATTTCACTTAAATATCATCGTTCATGAAGCTCGTGATCATGATATATCGGCTGACATGGCTGCAGCTTTAAATCGAAATGAACCTCAAAGTTCTTGTTGGGAGAGATGGTCCATCACCAATAGTTTTTTATTATTTTATAATAATCTTCCTTGTAATTATAAGAGGAAGAAACGTAAGTAATTCACACAATACCTCATGCATCTTTTAAGACATGAATACTTTCTTCGTTTTTTTTTTTTTTTTTTTTTTTTTTTTTTTTTTTTTTGCTGTGGAAATAATTTTTGATCATCTGACTTTAAACCTGTATGGAATATCTAAGTTTGGTTTGACTTTATTAACGTCGTTCTAGAAATAACACGAGGGCTATTGAAAACGGACCTCGTAATTTTGAATCGCGGTCAAGTGACGAATGGAATATATAGAGAAGATAAAGAAAATCCTTCCTTAAGGACTTTTCCAAGGGAGAGAAGCCTATTTTTTTTTGTAATAGAACAAAATTGGAGAAACTCTAAAGCAAACAATCTGATGCCAGAGAATCAATAGTACAATATTTATGAATTATTCCGAATCAAAATTTTAGGGGAGGGGAAATACAATTTGCCTTGCTTTTTAATAATTTTTTAAATCAGAGATCCGAGTTTATGTTTTTAAAAGATAAATATTGCTCAAAAGAAATGGCAGATTTAAGGTACGTGATCTAACACTCAGAATAAAAATATATGCTATAGCGATCGCTTATATTGCATGCAATTTTTATGTCATATAATAACTTAAAACTGTAACTTTAATTTAGTTTTTTATTCTGAGTTGACTAGTCTTACTGCGGTTGTTTGTTCGGTTCCAAAACAAGTATTTCAGATATTGGCATTTAATAATCCAGTTGCATTTATCTTCGATAGAAGGTGTAATTATATTTGAATTTTAAAATTTAAAGGTAAGAAACTGTCAATTTTTTTTAAAGGTCTTGCATGAAAGCTTTAATTTTCATTTTAATTGAATCCCTAAAATGTTGAGCATGAATTTTCTAAAAAGCAATCAAGAGGTTAAGGAATGACTTGATATATCTTTTTTTTTTTGGGGGGGGGGGGGGGCTAAAAATTATATTCTATTCATTCTAGTTCAGCAATTTTGAACTATTTTCACGTAAAATTGTCTACTAATCAGTTAGCATTGTTGTTTAGTAAATTTGATTTAATTCTTGTGTCATTTCGTGATTCTATGAAAAATCGGGAATTACTCATATACGAGCTGTTACAACTAGGTTTCATCATCAAAAATAAAACTCGTTTTGTAATTATTAAAATTTTCTTGTTATAAACAGTCTGTTTCATAATCGTAATGAACGCTGTAATCAATAAATTGCTTTAGGCTGATAACATAATCAAATTTAACTAAACATTTTGTAAAAAGTATTTTATTTTATTTGAAACTTCTACAACATTATTTTCTTTATTGCTAAGCATTCTATAATAACTCACGATTTTTGATAAGTGAATAAAGGTCAATATTTAAAACTTGTATTGAGCAATGAAAAGAAAACTAATTTTCCTTTGTAAACTTTTCCCCAATTTCGTAATATTGCCAAAAATAGACCATGTGGTCTATTATAAAATATAAGATACACGGCAAATTTGTCCACTTTATATTCGATAAACTTTTTACTAAGCCTTGCATTAGTATTTTGGTAACCCTTAAGGTGATTTGACAACTTTTTTAAAAGTCGCCAACATGCACCCTTTACTTGATTTTAACCTTTGTACAACAGTTAAAACATTGTTAAGTCGAACTAATTGGATCCGTTAATTCTAATTAGAGCCTATCCAGGCTATTGAAAATTCGCGTTAATCGGAGAAAAGTTAACCATACTTGCAAAAATCATCTTTATGTTGAACAAATCGAGAGTATCAATCATATTAACAAAAGATAAAGACTCGGAATTTGTGAACAATTAAAGTGCGCTCAAAGTTGTTTTATTACATCTTCCATTTAGACAATGTAACACCTTGTACCATTTTTCACTGGTGATCAAAGGTATAATTAAGATTTTGCACGTAATATTTGTAAAATCAACCCCTCCTTTCCTTTCATACATTCGTAGCTGTTAGAAAATTTCAGAAAAGAAAATTTATTTAAAAAAATGAACGAAATGTTGTAAAAATTTGCAGATCGCTTCCCAAACGTAAAAAAAAATTCTTTGTGCAGATCGATCTGGGTTATCCGGAAGTAAAAGTTAAAAAGGGCCGACTTAAAGAAGCTCTACTGTATTTAAGAAGGAAGTATATCAAAGTACCCTGCTAATTTTGAAAGAACACTGCCAACATGAACGACTGCTATTCAGGAAGGAATGTACTCATTGGATTTAATATATATTAGCGTTTGTGCATTTTCTGGCCCTCGGGGAATTATCTTCTATAGGTAGGTATGTGCATGATCCCGAGGCAACTTAGTAATTTTTTCTTTCTATGGGAGTGGCCGCGGTAGCTTAGTGGTCTTGATTGATCACTCGCGGTCGGCGGTTTTCATCAAGTCGTGGATTCGAGCCTTGATCCACAAAAGACCCACTGTGTATCCAGGGCTGATGCACTTGAAATCTGTCTAAGCTCAAAGTCCTCCCATTGGTTCGGTGTGGAAATTAGGAAAGGGAGGCACCAGCACAAGTGTCATTATCTTCACTTGATCGAGGCTCAAAATTACGAGGTTCGTCGCCATTAGCCCTCGTGTTGCTTCTAATGCGACTTAATAAAACCAAGCTAATCTTTCCTATGGGGTTTTCTCTCTGGTAAACAAGTATGACGCCTTCCCGTGATTCTATATCGATCTTTAATTTCCGACCCTCCACTTTTCAACCAATTTCTGCCTATTTTCCATTTTTCAAACGTCTTGATCAGATATACCATACTTGGTGTAGCTTTAGTATACTACCTACTAAGCTTGTGCCTACTGAAAGTATCAATTTTTGCATTTTTTAACCTTTAATATATAGTTATGTTTGAATTTTACAAAAGGATTGCCTTGAGTCGTTGAATTTTACAAAATGTTTATAAATTCCAACTTATCCTGGAAGAATCAATGTTTGTTTGCAATTTTTCGTTTATTTTTTTACCTCCACTTGGTTAATACGAGGGTAAATCAAAAATTATTTTCACTTTCCTTTCTACAATTTTATTAAATAAAGTGTACAACAGATGCATTATTTTACAACGTTTTACTGTATTTCACTTGGTGAGTGTGTATATCATCAAATTTTCGATCGTTAATTTAACCAATTTCCCATCAATCTAGAGTTCTGAAACTTCAGGAATCGTACTTACTCGCCTAACAATACAATATTTAGATATTTGAGACAAATTTTCATTCTTTTTTTTCGGGGGGGGGGGGGGACATCAGCACTAGGATCGATAAATCTTTCGGGATCAAGGATGGTATGGCGAATAAATGCAAATGAATAAACACAATTTTTTTTAAAAACGTTGGTTTTTATCTCGAATTATTTCAATATAGTCTCCATCTTGAGCTATAATATACTTGGTCCAGTGAGCCGCAAGATGCTTTCCTGATAGGTTTTTGGTTGGTCGCGAGGCCACTTGTTATACCGCGTCCCGAACGTCCATGTTTGAGGCCTCTCAAAACTTCCTTGAGTGGTCAAAAGAGATGAAAATTTGGGGGAGTGAGATCTGAGCTGTATGAAGGATGTTTTGAGGTCTCAAATCCCAAACTTGTAGTTGTTAGTCAAGATTGATGGTCGCCCAGCTCCCTTTTTTGTGTCATGCTTGTTCGTCCGCTTTCAAACATTTCAATCCACACAAAAATAATGCGATATAAAAGCACTTCCTCGTGAATTTCAACACCTTTCACACCCTCCGACCAGAAAAACCTGCACACTCTTCGTTGCTGCTCTTTGGTGCAATCTGATAGCGGAGCTGGCATGCTTATGCTGTTGTAATGAGACGACAAATGACGCGATTGTGATTAAATTTTGCTCGCGTGACCACAGACGTACCATCTCGATGCATGCGCATGCGGTCGCTACCTCTTTGTCTAATTAAGCTGTAGAACGAAAAGAGTAATTTTTGACTTCCCTAGTATAAAGGCACCCTGAATGAGAAAAGCCTAAAATAGATGAGCCATCATCTTTGCAAAATTAAGAAAATTGTAATAAGTCAATTTTTAGCAATTTATTAGATACAGAACAACTGCCCAAATTAATAATTTTTCTTATTCTCTGAGAGCCAAATGTTGAAAATAAGACGTTAAACAAAACAGAAGACATTATAGATATTTCGCTATTGGGTACTAAAACATTCTTTACTATAAATGGTAGAAATGATGCGTGGATTCACCATGACTACTAATGGGTTCTTCGGTGGTTTTTAGAAATTTCAAAAATTATGCTACAAAAATATTTTCTTGGGAAATTTTTGCTACATGCAGTTATGGTGGTTGGCCGCATGTAGCCAGCTGGTCGCGAATCTGTCATGTTTGATTCAAATCTTGCGAAGAGTTTTAGCAAAAAGGAATTTAATTTTACATCATTATGAATAAATTTTTTCAAAGCTTTCGATGAGTTGTTCGATACACACCATAAACTACAGAGCACTACATACGTTTTCCAAAATCCACGCTTTTGCTTTCATGAACTCGAGAGGATTTGCGATAGTTATAAGTGGGTATATGCTATGCTATTAAGCGTAATCATATTCTCCGGCTGTTAACTTGTGACGTAGGATGGTCAATGAGCGATAATTTAACTTTAAATACGGCTCGCGATTTTTATTGGAAAAAGGTATTATCCTAACATTTTTCTGTCTCTAGTAAACACGGGTGAATCACCCCGGGATATCCTAGCGAACGTTCTCTGTTTTCTACCTTCTTTGTCAACCCGTTTGGATTACAGATACACGTTTGGTTCAGCGTAGCCAGACTTGGGGCCCATGTGCTAGAAACCTCAATTTTCATTCGCTGACATTGTCGTGGTGTGGAAGTTAAGAGAGGTGCCATGTCAGGTGTGGTTCTCGTCACTTGAGTGTCGTTAAAAATTGCAAGGTCCATCTCCAATAACCCTTGTATTGCTACTAGTAATATTTTAATAAACAGAGGTTGTAGATGTTGAAGTCGGGATGTGGACTCGAATCCTGATTTCACTAAAAATCTGCAGTGTAAAATGAAGCCTTAGAGCTAGTTCTCAAAGTTTTAATGGGGAGAGTAATATATATCTAACATTGGTATCGTTCTCGTTACTTGATTAAATTTAAGGGGATCATTGTCAGTAAAACAACTCTAGAACATTGTGAATTTAACAAAAGTATAAAGTACGACTGATGTAGCTTTATCGACTCCAGTAGGACTAAGTGTGACTTTAATAAATAATCAAACGGTTTATGTTTGAAACAGTGATAACATTTTTTTCATAACTTTTTGCTCGGATAGTTGTGGATTCGAATACTACGTGTTTTCTTTTCTGGTAGTATAATTCTGGTTAATATTCTTTAAATAGTACGATACTTTCAAATCTTTAAATGGGTTATAGTTTTGAGCTTTGGATTATAAAATATCAAAGGGGTTCGTTCCTTCTTCATCTGAAAGTAACTCAAAGCAAGAACAAAACTCAAAGTAGCAACTTTAAGATCTGGCGGAAATCAATACGAACCCCTTTCTATTGATTTGCGCCAGATCTTAAAATGTAGCTTCTAATCGAGACGATAATAGAAACATTCAGTATAAATATCTATTTAGTCCTCGTTAGAAATAAGTGGCAACGGTAGACTGGTAGACTGGTGGTCTTGGTCTTGACCGGCCTTTTTTTCCCATCGAGTCGTGGGTTCAAGCCTTGGTGCCACTAAAGATCCGGGGAATAGCGGTGCTGATGCACATTAAATCTAACAGAGGTCCCAAATCCTCCCGTGGATGTTTGGAGAGGGGTGCCAACTCAGGAGTGGTCCACGTCACTTACCGGGTTCCAAATTACGAGGTCCGTCGCCAATAGCCCTCTTGTTACTTCTCGATGTGCCCACATAGATGGCGCTTTCCTTCTGGTGAGAACGGGCATCACTCATCCGTGGCATTCTAGTGATCTTTCCTTTCCCATGGGTTTTACTATGTTTAAAAACACGGGTGAAGCGATGGGTGAGGTATCCTAACGATGCATCTCATTTTCGACCCCCCCCCCCCTATTTTTTTAAACGTCTAGATCAGTTACACAATATTTGGTGCAGCATAACATAATGTTTGGTCCATGGCTCTTGCACCTTTAAATTTCACCATTACTCATTCACATTGCTTCTCAGTGCAACGTTAATAACAATCACATCACCCACACTCGTTAAAAATGATTAAATATCTGTAGATATGTTACAATTTTGAATGCATGCTATAGTCTAGTGGTCAAGGTTTCGGATTCGTGGCCGGCGGTTTTCGTTCAGTCGCGGGTTCGATCCTTGGCTGCGAAAGACCCGCCGTGTAGCCGGGGCTGATGCACGTTAAATCTGTCGGGGCCCAAAGTCCTCCCGTTGGAGTGGTGTGGATGTTAGGAGAGGAGGGTGCCAGCTCTAGTGTCGTCCTCGTCACTTGACCGTGGTTCAAAATTACGAGGTCCGTCGCCAATAGCCCTCGTGTTGCTTCTAGTGCGACGTTAATAAGAAAACTAAATTAATAAGAATGCATGCTATAACTCGTGTGTCATAAACAGTACTAGCCACATAAGGCAACTATTATATGGTATTAAATAGGACACACAGCCAGATAATTATATACACTTATAGTCATGGTAGTCTGGTCTATACGGTTGGTACTTTTCTGGATATTGTAGAATCATGCTCGATACTACTGTATACTGTTTGTGAAATAAAGATGGATGCATATTAAATGTATTGCGTTATACTTGGTTGAACGTGGAAGTTATGAGGGAGTGGAGTTGCAGTATCACCTTCTAATTTAACTACTACAAATTTAAAACGGACATCGCTAATAAATGTACAGCAATTAGAATATGTATTCACGTTTTCGAATAAATTGTAAAATCGGTTTCGAATATTGTAAATGCTCATCTTCGATCAAGTTTAATGCCCTTCAACACGCTTTACGTATTTAATTTATAATGTGTAATTAAAATTGTATAAATTCTAAAATTTTTAAAATTGTTCTTGTGCACGAATAATTCCTTCTAGGCAAGCAGCCGCTATAGCTGAGTGGGTATGGTCACGTATTCTTATCCCGAGTTTTTGCAGTCTAGTCGTGAGTTCGAGGATGATTCTACAAAAGACCCAGAGCCGCGGTTGCCTAGTGGTCAAGGTCGCGGACTCGCGGCCGGCTGTTTTCGTTCAGTCGCGGGTTCGATCCTTGGCCGCCAAAGACCCGCCGTGTAGCCGGGGCTGATGCACGTTAAATTGTCGGGGGTCGAAAGTCCTCCCGTTGGAGTGGTGTGGATGTCAGGAGAGGAGGGTGTCAGCTCAGGTGTCGTCCTCGCCACTTGACCATGGTTTAAAATTACGAGGTCCATCGCCAATAGCCCTCGTGTTGCTTCTAGTCCGACGTTAATAAAAACTAAATTAAACTCTACAAAAGACCCTCCGAGTAATGGAATGGTGTGGAAGTTAGGAGACTAGGGTATCAGTTCTGGTGTCGACATCGTCATTTGACCATGATTCAAAATTACGAGGTCCTTCACCTATACCTCTCTTGTTGCTCCCAATTGTGACTTAATTATCAATCCTTCCAGGCAACGAGTTCTTATTACAAATAAAAAATTGGGGGGGGGGGCCTCTTAATTCTCCGGATAGGCATTTGGAAAAACAGTCAACATATTTCGGGCCTTGGGACGGGCGATGTGATTGAACGAAGTTTTTTTTATAGGTGAGATATTTCATTTAGAGATTTAATTAAAGCAAAGCTTTAACAAATTTTCTCGTGACTCAAACTTGGCGAAAATTTTTTTTAATATATCCCTTCACCTTGGAAATTTTGAATTCTGCCTATGAATCGGGAATGGAGAAGAAAAAGAAACCGAAAGAAAAGTTAATTACAAATACTTTTTTTCCCCTTTCATTTTATGTCTCATCTTATCGATAAGAACAATTTTCTTGTGCCATTCGACGAGAGAACTTATTTCCCTCTCATCAAAAAACAAATAAATGGATATTAAATAAACGTCTGGGGTGATACGATTATTTACCAGCGTCTCTTCTAGAACAGAATTTCTGCAGAGCATAAAATAAATTATTGC
This sequence comes from Nephila pilipes, assembly GCA_019974015.1. Taxonomy (NCBI): domain Eukaryota; kingdom Metazoa; phylum Arthropoda; class Arachnida; order Araneae; family Nephilidae; genus Nephila; species Nephila pilipes. Next base: position 55,640 of record BMAW01080797.1, read on the forward strand.
TTCCACCGGAAACAAGTTGACGTCGCTAGGAGTAATGTTCTCATGTTCAGATAGGCAGTTTCCCTTTGAATAACACACGCACATTAGGAAGTTCGGGTTCCAGGAAATGGGGGATATTGACTTCGTCTTTGTGCTTGCTAACAGCCATTCCCACATGTGCACAGTAAGACCTCCTAGTGCGCTAATGTGAGAATGTCCTTTTTAATTCATGTACGTTAGCTTAATTGATTTTCTGTCTCTAAAAATCAGCTGTAATTACCAATTATCTATCTGATCAGTAAATCAATAGTCATTTATTTCGGCCGATACTCTTAAATAGCAAAAATTGTTTCAAGCCATGTGCAAACTCAAACCTCTAATTTTGAATATCATTTAAGTTATTTACTTTTTTTTTTAATAAAACTGTGAAATTTCTTCAAAATATTAAAGTAAGGAATGCAACGACATCCTCTCTCTTGAATCTTGATCGGTAGCTTAGTGATCATGGTAGGGGGCTCGCGTCGTTCTTCGAGTAGTAGTATCGAGTCTTGAGGCCATTGAAGACCCGCCGTGTAACCGGGGCTGATGCACGTTAAATCTGTCGGGGCTCAAAGTCCTCCCGTTGGTGTGGTGTGGATGTTAGGAGAGGGGGTGCCAGCTCAGGTGTCGTCCTCGTCACTTGACCGAGGTTCACAATAACGAGATCCGTCACCAATATAGCCCTCGTGTTGCTTTTAGTGCGATGTTAACAAAACCAACCATTCAAACCCCTTGAATCTTCTCTTAAATTTTGGCTGAAAGGGTGCAGATTTGATCTCCCCTCATTGTAGTATTTTATTCTTGCGTTATAATTTCTTTTGTCGTGTCTTGTTACTGCTCTGTTACTTGAATTGTTTTTAAACAAATTCGAAGTGAAGAAATTCAAGACTTAAAGACACTTCTCCTTCAAGTAATGAAAACGTTTTAAATTTGTTTTAAAAATGTCAGTTGAGTGTAGTAAAAATTATTCCGATCGTATTAAAAACTGAATTAAAATGTCAATTACTAAATAACAAAAATTAATCTTGTTAAATTTGAAAATTCCTAGAAATGTTGCTTGTATAACGCTAGAGATGACGTGCAATTTTATCAACATTTGAACATGAAAAGAATCCTACTGATTTGTTTGCACTTCTCAAAAATGATATATGGTTAGCTTTAAATGTTTATCAATCTTCCCAACCCCTTGGGTGATCAACTTAAGAGTTGCATTGCATATATCTATTCAGGAGCTGCATTCTTTAGAGTTTTAAATACTAGATGAACCTAAAGAGCCTGAGTGATATTTCCCTTTTCCCATGAGGTTTGCTGTCTTTGGTAAACACGTCCAATGAACCTTCGGGATAAACTAGGTGTTTTTTTTCTCTATGACCTTCTTAGATATTCCACATCCAACCTTTGTATTCACAAAGCTTTTTTTTCATCAGATGCATGTTTTCCCGTAAATTAATATTTGGCGCAGCTAAGCGAAATATAGGGAGGCAGCGGTAGACAAATGGTCATGGTCGTGGACTCGCGGCCGGCGGTTTTCGTCGAGTCGTGGGTTCGAGCCTTAATGCCACTGAATACCCGCCGTGTGGCTGATGCATGTTAATCTGCCGAGGCTCAAAGCCCTCCCGTGGGCGTGATGTGGAAGTTAGGAGAGGGAGGTGTCAGCTCAGATGTCGTCCTCGTCATTTTACCGAGGTTCGAAATTACAACATCCCCGCTAATAGCCCACGTGTGTTGCTTCTAATGTGACGTAAATAAAACCAATCAATGATGACCAAATATTAGAGACCGTGGTAGCCTAGTGGCCATGGTCGCGAACTCGAGACCGGCATCGTTTCCATCTAATATTGGGTGCTGCAACTAAAGACCTGCCGTGTAACGGAAATTATGAGCTTTAAATCAGTCGAGGTTCCTAGTCCTACCTTGATGTGGTGTAGAATTTTGGAGAGAGGTACCAGCTCGAGTGTCGTCTTCGTCACTTGACCGAGGTTCATAATTTAGAGATGTCTCCACTAGCCCTCGTGTTTTTTCAAGTGCAACTTTGATAAACAATCAGTCATTGGTTAAATATAGCGCTTGTGCCAATGAAATGCATTGTAGTGTGGAATAAAGAGATGGGAAGTGTGGTATGTATGGTGAATGAAATTAATCCTCTAACTCCTCACTAGGTGTGATTAATTCACCCGTTTTCAACTTGTCTTAGTAAGGGGACTCCCCTCCACATCTTCTTTGCGTTTTTATATAAAAAAAAAGTTTTTTACACTATATTTAGGATTTTTATCCTTTCTTTTACCCCCCCCCCTTTCATTTCACTTTTTGTAATCTTTTCATTTCACTTTAGTCGCTGTTTTTAATGTCGTTTTATCATAATGTGGTCTAAAAAAGAACTTGTGATATTTCGAACAAATGCTTAGCACAGCTTAGACAGATTTGTCTCTTCCGCGTAAACTGTCACTAACCTTACCTGGCATGATGTGAATCAGAAACAAACAAGTTGGAATATCTTCATCAAATTTTAATGATTTAATACCAATTTCTCTATTTGTCGTCCTAAAAATATTGAAATTCGCAAAAATTACTTGCTGGAAAAAAAACATTCACCATTCCTTCACCAATTATAGAATTTTTTTTTTTAATGAAATGTCTTAACTCTAACATTTTCTTTGGATGTAATGCGCTCCGTTTAAATGATAAGGTATAAATCATCCTTTATTGTAAGAGATACGAGGTTTGATTCAATTCCTGAGCACCTACCATTGTTCCTGAAAGCTTTTTATCGAGAAATCCGCAACTCATCTAATTGGATTAGCCATCAAATTATAGATTTCCGATGATGAAAACGGGTGTTACTTCAATCGAATTAATTGATTGCCTGTAGGTTTAATCAGTATTTAAACCTTTCATTTCCAGTAACAAACTCATTTGGATTTCAAAGGCTTTAAGATATTCTGCTGTAAAAAATTAATAAAAATAAACCAATTTAATCCGTATGACTAACTTCTGTTTGGAGAACATACATTTTTTAAAGATGTGTTGAAAAACAGGCTTGTAATTTGATACGGATGTCAACAATTTTTTTCTAGAAAAGTATTTTCATAAAAATTAATGGATTGAAAAACATATAAAAGAACAATTCTTCAGCATATATTTGTACGTTGAATAAAATAGTAAATCGAATTAATCGTTCCAGATTGATACTAAGAAAATTCAAAGCGGCGCATTATACATGAAATAATGCAGCTACAGACGACTATAAAATCTTAATAAACAATTTTTTTCCACTTTAATTACAATTTCAGAATTTTCCTGGGAAAAATTGATTTATCTGCAAGTGATATGTCGTGACTGGTATTGATTGACGGTTTATTAACATCGCACTTTGTTGAAGCAACACGAAAGCTATCGGCAACGAACCTCGTAATTTTAAACCACGGTCAAGAAACGAAGACGATACTTGAACTGGCAGACCCGTGTGGTGACCACCGGGATGGACAGAATAGTGCCACTGTAGCTCATGCATGTCGTAAGAGGTGTCTAAAATGAGTACCCAGGATCTGGGGGTATAGCCGGGTACCCTGCCCCTGGAGACCTCAGGGACTTGCTTGCCTTCTTTCGGTAAGTAAGGGGTGCATCATGACCCGAGGCACTCCAGTGATCTTTTTCTTTCCCATGGGGTTTACTGTCTTTGGTAAATACGGGTAACGCGCGCCCAGGTTACCCTAGCGATCCTTCTATATTTTCGACCCTCCTTGTCAACCAATTTTTGTCTTTTCTTCAATTTCTTCACGCCTAAACCGCAGTTAAATCTTGTTTGGCGCAGCATAGCGATATCTGACTCTTGCACCAATAAACTTTATATTCACTCACTCAACTGAACTGGCATGCCATTCTCCTAATTTCGCCTCTGCGTTCACACGGGAGTACTTTGGGTCTCGACAGAGTTAACCTACAGTACCCCTTCCACATTACGAATCTTGAGGATTCAAACCCTTGACTCGACTGGAATATCATCTGCTGTCGTAGACGCCTAAGTTTCCAAAACGAGGTTCATTGCTACGAATCTCTTCCTATTTTCATATTTAACTTATTTGGATACTTGACTTGAATAATTTATTCGCAGAATTGATAATTCTTCTATTATCAAAATAAAGAATCGCTGTTATCAAGCTAGTACGGAATTTATTATTTTTTTTTTTTTTTAGTAATTTAATTATTCTAGGGAGTGCATCGTCGACTTTGTAACCCGACTCCACCCATTATATTTAGCAGAATGGTGAAACTGATTGTTGTATTCTTTAAATTCAATCTGACTTTAAAATTCTTGCGCCTTAAACCTCAACCATCTTTTACTGATTTAAAGTGTTTGGGTAAAATGTCAGGATTTGGAGAGTATGGGTACTTTGTATATAGCCTTCGTCATTTAACAGTCTCTCGAACTTTAGAAACTTATCGCTAGAAACCTTTACCAGAAGTTTGCAATACAGTTGCTTTAAGACAATGGTTTTCAATCCGAGACTTTCTAAGAGGCACCAATACTTTAATACTATCTTCGTTTATTGTTTAAGAATATGATTTCAAAACGGAACGCTTTTTCAGATAGAAAAATTCTCCAACTTTAATATATTTTGATGATTTACGGTATAGTAAACGAATGTTGTGTTGGTGTTACAACGTCACGAAATCATGAAATTTGGAAGATTTTTCGGTCTTAAAATATGTTTAGTTCGGATTCTTTAGACATTTAGCAAACCACGGCTTGAAAACAAGGATCAATCGATTATTCGTTTTCCATTGAAACTATTGCGTGAATTTAAATAGATGATTCTTAGGAACGGCTTTATAAGAAAGGGAACAATTTCAATATTGATGGAAATAATCAGTCTTCAGTTAAAGATTAAGCATTATTGGGCATTATCCTTAAGAAAATATTGCTTGTTTGAATAGGATGATTTGTAGAATATCATAGGAAAAGGTGTAAATCCATTAAGTTGTATTTTTCCTTCAAATAACAGGGACTTTGCTTTGTTTGATATTGCTAGAATTTTATCATTCCGATAAGATAGTCATGGGATGTTATCTTCAAGGTAAACATGTTTTCTTGTTCCATAACATTCCTTCAAGATACCCTAGCGATTCTTCTGTATTTTCGACCCTTCTTAATCATTTATTTTTCCATTTCTCTTTTGTCTAGATCACTGTTAGACATGGTTTGATGCAGCGTAGCCATAAACTGTCACTCTCTCATTCTATAATATTCCAATTTCTTAATACTACATTTTAGATATATTTCATGTTTTCGGCTGCATTTGTCTGTCGTGTCATTAGCTGCATTTGTCTGCAAGGAATGAAATTTTGCGATCTAATTTGCGCTTGGTAACTACCAGTATCGAAACAAATATAAAAAGAACTGTGGAAATAGATGTAATGAATCCTTTTATGTTTACTTTCATTTTACATTGCTAGAATATATAAATGTATAATAGTAAGAACTATTTATTTATTCTTTTGAATAAGTTTGAATATGTTTGCGTCTTTACATCGCTGACCTTGAAGTTGTTCGCTCAATTCACAGTTAATATTTGTCTAAAATTTCCAAATTCAGGATTTTTCTGATTAAAGGGAAGAGTTTATTTCTGGTTAGAAAAATTTTAATTTAGGAATTATTACACGGTAGAAATTTTTTTTTTATGTAATGCAACGCACCGTGATGATAATTTTATTTGCAGTATTCGAATACCTGTAGACTATAAAATTATATATATAAATTATACTGCGTAAGGTTATCATTTAAAGCATGTATGGATTTCAAACAGAGTTTCCAGATTTCTAGATTTTTCCCTCAGATACTTTATATCTTCAGTTATTTACAAGATTTACGACCATGAGATATTAAAATTCTTTCTCCCCCCCCCCCCAATAGTATTTATTGTCTTTAGTAAACAGGTGTGAAGAACATGAATAGTGAAGATTCTTATATTGTTGGAATGAAAGTTAAAATGGCTGCACCGCTTAATGTTATGGCGCCTCATCCAAAATTAAAAAGCATTTTCAGACTAAAAATTTCCCAATAAAAAAATTGGTTTATATAGTTACAAGACGTCCACTTATACAGTGCCCTTAAAATTTCTAAATATTTTATAAATATATTTTTCACTATATCGTGTCAAAAAAAATAGTTCAGCATTACATGATAGGATATTTAGTATGAAACATATTTTGTACAGGAAAAAATAAACAGTTTTGAAACTGAAGTGGATACCATAATAAAAGTGCGACATCGTTTAAAATGAGCCGGAACACAATATTGGAGTATCTTTCATTCGGAAAAAAAACGTGAAAATGTGTTTATATCCTATCCTTTTAAATTAGGCTAAGACATCCCCGATATCGCAGTGATTTAAGAATTTCTTTAATATTTGGTGTGCCTTTTTTTTTTTTGTTTTTTTTTTTTTTAAACAATTTAAAACAAAGATGTTGATTCTAAATTTTTGTTTCCTTTCAACTAAATTTTTAATATCGTGTGACTTGCTAAAATTAATGTAATTTGTTGATCTGCTGATGTCCTAAAGAAGGCTATGGTCTTGTTGACTGTGTTAAGACGAGGCAGTTTCTATGGCCTTTATGACTCACGTTCCTCTTCATGGTATTTAAACGTAATTTTGAAATTACATTAATACAAATTATGTGGAACTTCAATATCACCTGGGATCAAGTATCAGTTACAAGGCACTGATGCCCATATGAAAAAACTCAAAACTTCCATTTTTAAGCGTATTTACTAATTTATTATAACACTCTCGCATTCAAAAGGATTTAAATATGTACAATAAAACTTTGTTAAGTCGGATTAATTAGAACAAGAACCGGGCCGGATTAAACGAAGAATTGGAAAAAATGAAATAAAACAAAATTGTATAAAATCACCTGCAAATGTTAGAAAAATAGAATACGAATCATATAAACACGTTAAAACGTCTACTTTGTCAACAATAGAGGCTGTGGTAGTCGAATGGTTATGGTCGCGAGCTTGTGGTGGTCAGGAGCTTGCCTTTAAGCAGGAACGGGAATCGTGAGCCTGAGGCAACCTTGCAATCTTTTTTGCTACCATGAACACTGTCTTTGGTAAACACGGGGGACGCTCCCCCGGGATACTCTAGCGATCCTTTCCTGTTTTCGACACTCCTTCTTGTGAACCAATTTTTTTCCGTTTTCTCACACATCTAATTCATAAATGCATCATGATTTGCGCAGCACAGCCATATTTGTCGCTTGCACCATTAAAACTACACCAAAGGCGACGTTGTTTTCGTCGGGTCATGGGTTCGAGACCTAATGCTGTTCAAGTTCCGTCGTATAGCGTGATGATGCATGTTAAATCTGCCGAGGCTCTGAGACCTCCCTGTGGCGTAATTTGGAAGTTTGGAGAGGGTGTGCTGGCTCATGAGTGATCCTCGTCACTTATGAGGCCTGTGTCTCCAAAACCCTCGTATTACTTCTAAGTACGACGTTTTTAATCGGTTGTGGACATTAGAAGTGCGCTAAATTTTTCTCCCATTTAGACAATGTTAGCATCGTATGCCGTTTGTTAATGGTGACGAGTGTGTAAAATTTTGTTGACTTTGTAATGAATAGTTTGTTAAATCCTTTCCCTAATTTTCCTTTCTTGCATTTGTATTAAATTTAAGTGTAAGAAAGTAATTCTTAATTACATGGAAATTCGGTGAGGGATTCTCAATTAAAAAGAAAATTCTTACCGACCTGCATTAAGAATTTATCCGGAGCTCAAAGTTAAAGGTATCTGACTTACCGACGAAATAGACGTTTTAGTTTAACAATGACATTTTTTTTTCGTTGATTACCTGAGCACCATCATACATGACCACCTATAAACATTTTACTTTCTCTTCCCTTGTAGCAGATGCTCAAAAAACACTAGGAGTCAATGTTTTAAAATTGGGAGACTTTTCGAAGTCCTTAACCCCCTTCAGGCACTTAAAATTCAATATGACTGCAAGGTATTGTGAGACAGAACTTTAGATCTGCTCTTGCCCGGGAATAAAAATTAGATTGGAATTAATTTAAAATTACTTTGAGTATTTTTGCCTGGATTTTTTTTTATTATTATTTTAAGTATTCAAGAAATAGAGAGGCTGAATATTTAAGGAGAGAATTTATATATATGATCACATGCACACATTTATTTTATTAGCAGTGGAACATAGAAGAAATAGGTTCATTGCGATTAATGAGACTGAACACGAAAAAAGTGTTCAAATGATTTCTGAAGTTTGACAATCTTTTTTATTATTTTGAGAGTGAGTTGACAATGATAGTTATTATCAGAGAAAGTTTCTAAATAATTTTGCACTAAACTCCTTAGACTCTCAGTCCGAATCATACTCTGGATAGACTCTGTCCGAATCATACCCAAAGTACTCGGAATTCGATTACTTCTTGCAGACCAGACTGTCTACTTTTGTGTGTCTAACCTCTATTCGACCTTCAATCCTCTCCCCTCTCGAAATGCCTTTAAGATAAGGGAACAACGAGGACAAATAATTGTTTCACTTTCATAGCTTCTTTGGAATGCATCCATTACGTCCGACCCGGCCAAACAGCGACCATCTTGGGGTCAACATGCGACTCGTAGAACTGAGTCATCTGAACAAAAATTTAAACTTTTTATTGTACATAGAAATAACCAAGGATAATTCCTCTATTAGTTGTTCGTATCATATCCCGGTAGTATGGAAATATTTCTGTACATTGACTCAACTATTGTCAAAATTTTTCTTCTTTATTCTTGTTGAGAAATCAGTACAAAGTTGAGCTCATTTTAAAAAGCGCGAGGGCCGTCTTGTTATGAGTGAACGATATACAATGTATATCTAACTAACAAATCTATTGAAAAAAGTTACTCAAATATAAGAATTAAAGTAAACGATGAAATATCCAGAAAAAAAGACTAATAAACTTTTCCGATATTAAAATGAAAGGAAACCATAAATATTATTTTGAATATATTTAAGCTAAAGGAAATTAAAATTAAGCAAATGATGAATTATTAATAAAAAAAATTGGTCGATATTTATTGCAACATATTTTTGAAAATTAATTCCGTTACTGGTGAAAACAGACATCAAAAATATGCTCAAAAACAAAATAAATTTTTGATAAGTGGTCAGGTATGACATTTTTGGGTTAACTAAAACAATAGTCCCTTGGGTGGCTAATAATTTCCTTCAATTTATTGCAGAATGTTGTTAATTTTCACTGCCCTTCTTTCTTTCACAGTCGGTTTCTTGGTCTCCCTGATTTCGTCATATTATGCACCACACCAATCTCATTTCCCTTTATAATATAAATTGAGCACAATGAAATATCTTAATTTCACGAAACATTTTGCCTCTGTAGTGCAAATAACGACTTGTTACCGATTCGCAAGTGAAAGTAGGGATTTTCTCTCTTGGGGTAAGCACGGGTGACGCGACCTCGGGATGCTTCACGCATTGTCGGGGGGAGGGAGTATAGCCGGGCACCCTGCTCTAGGGATTTTTTCAGGAGACCTCAGGAACTTGCCTTCTTTGGATAGGTACTGGCATCATAACCCCAAGACACCTCTGCGGTCTTTTTCTTTCCCGTGGGGTAAACTGTCTTTAGTAAAGACGGGTGACGCGTCCCCGGGATACCCTAGTGATCCTTTTCTATTTTTGTCCTTGTCAAGTGGCCGCAGTAGCCTAGTGGTCATGGTTTCGGATTCGTGACCGGCGGTTTTCGTTCTGTGGCGGGTTCGATCCTTGGCTACCAAAGACCCGCCGTGTAGCCGGGGCTGATGCACGTTAAATCTGTCGGGGTCCAAAGTCCTCCCGTTGGTGTGGTGTGGATGTTAGGAGAGGGGGTGCCAGCTCAGGTGTCGACCTCGTCACTTGACCGTGGCTCAAAATTACGAGGTCCGTCGCCTATAGCCTTCGTGTTGCTTCTAGTGCGACGTTAATAAAATCTAAACTTTTGTCCTTGTCAACAAAAATTTTACCTTTTTTTTTTTTCTCTTTTCACACGTCCAGATCAGTTTTACACTTTGCCAGCTTTGTGCTCGCTCATTTACTTTGATGGGCGTAGCATGGCCACATTCGGCTCTTGCACCATAAAACTTCACCATCACCCGGGATCCATCTGGTTTTCGGCCCTAATTCTTGTCAAACTTTTTATTTATTTATTTTCCTTTTTTTCAACCGTCTAGACCAGAGGTCTGCAAACTTTGACAGAGGTTCCGCAAGGGATCACTATTTGCTTGATCAAAATATTAGACAATTTGCTTGTAAAATTAAGGATAAATAAATATTTTATGGATAAAATAAAATCACTTATTTTGAATACATTAATCAAGACGATTAGGTCATATATTGGTCACCATTCTTTGGCATAGATCAGGGGTATTCAATACTTAGGGAAACCCTTTGACCTTAGCGCGTTTTCTTTGTTGCTTTTTCGAGAGTTATAAAGCGACCAAACATAGAATTCGGTATGGCCATGAACTCGCCGAAAACATTTCAATTAGACGTATCGTTTTAGTTGTATTTTTTTCCAAATTATTTCCTCCCCTTTAAAGGTTTGAGATCGTGATAGATAATTGGGGAGGGTTGTGGCAACACAATGAACGTTGATAGGAAAGTTTATGGCTCATTAGGGAATTCCGCTCTTTCCCTTAAGATTGAAGCATTTTTCATTCAGATATTCGTTCAAAAGGTTGTGGGTAAGAATTTCTTTAGTTGCCATCAATAAGAGCACTAGGTATCTGTAAGTGTCAGATCGGTTTGCGATTTTATTGGATTTGAATTAAATACATTCTTTGATGTAGTTTTTGCGATATAACCATTTATTTAAATGAAACAAAAGCTGATCTAAAGAAGAAAATAGATTATATACTCTTGATTCAATATTAATTTGAAGCCTTAATAAATTGGGGTGGCAGTTGGGAATCTGTTATTTTATTCATTTGGACAAATTACTTTTTCTGTCTCTTCTTTGCTAGATTACCTAGCATTTTTTTTCTTCACTTGAGAAATTATCAAATGGAATTAAGTTTTTGTAAAATATCTATAAATCTCTTGAAATATCATTAAATAAATATATATAAAATATCTGCTCAATTTTTTAAAAAAAATATATGAAGACAATGAATGTGTTTTTTCCCCCTGTTTTTCTTATCATAATCAATACTTTCAATTTTTAAAATAATGATTATTTCATTATAAGATGTCAAAAAAAAAAAAAAAACTCCTCAACATTAAAAACATTTTAAACTCTTCAACTTATTACTGATGAATAATTTTTAAGCTCCATTTTTGGAATTTTACTGAAACTCAATGAATGGTGGGGGTCGGGCATAATCTGAACCCCAAACGACGTAACAACCCTTCACACAAGATTCGCCTTAGGCCTCACAATAGCTGTGAACGAGAGACAAAGATACCGATATGAATAATAAAATTATCACCTCTATATATAGGGTTGTTGTCGACCACCCACGTCTTAAAAGGGGGGAGGAATAGACTAATTCTGTTTTTTCGAAAATGTGAAAGTAAAGAAATCTCTTCGCGACCGGTAGCTGTGCTTAAGTGGATCATTTTGGGCCTCGTTTTACACAAAAAAGTAAAACGCTTAGAGGTTTAAATACAGTCATGCACAAGCCTACAAACGAGTGTTTATTTTGTTGTTATATCATAACTGATAACTCTTATTACTTATTTACAATTTATACTATCCTAGTAATAATGAATATGTAGTTAAAAACTGTTTAGCTTTATACAAGGGATATAGAAAATGGCTACTAATGATAATGATCAGATGCAAGAAAATGTTGTTAGGGATTCAGATTTATCCATTCGTAAAATGCTCGGAAGAATAATGAAGAATACATAAAATTTGGTTTGATCTGGCTTGATGAGGAAAATTAACCAAAAGGATTATGCGTTGAATGGGAACATGTGGTGCATAACAGCAGTTTAAATCCCTCAAAATTAAAAAGAAATTTAGATACAAATTATCCAACTTTATATAATAAAAGTGTTGAGTATTTTAAAAGAAAATGTAATGAGTTGAAAAATAGAAAAATGACCTTTAAGAACTTTGTTAAACACGAAAATGATAATGCTTTGGAAGCATCGTATCGTGTCAGTTATCGTATTGCTCAACAGGGTGAAGCTCATATAATCGCAGAAAGCTTAATTAAACTGTGTGTAAAAGCTGTAGTTACTTCTATGATTGGGGAAGAACATGCTAAATTAATTGTTGTACCCCTATCGGATACTACTATTTCAAGGCGTTTTAAAGATACGTTTAATTTTTGTGAAAATGGGCTCATAAGACGTTTGAAAGCTTCTGAACATGGATTTACTATTCAATTTGACGAAACTACTGATATAGCTCGATTATCGATCCTGCTCGTTATTGTGAGTCATATACATGGAATGGCTGCTCAAGAAGATATTCTAATTTGCAAAAGTCTACCATTTAGAACAAGGGCGGAAGAAATTTTTAATTTTGTAAATTCATTTTTCAAAAATAATGATGTATGATATATCTTGGGATTTGTGTCATGAATTATGTACCGACGGAGCAAAGGCAATGCTTGAAAAATTGAATGGCGTACTTGCATGCATGAAGCAAAAAAAAAAAATCCTCACTTGAGAAGTACTCATAGTGTTGTCTCCATCGACAAGCTCTTGCAGTGAAGAAAATGCCAGAAGAGCTTTAAAAAGTACTTAATGATTGTGTTAAAATTATAAATTTTATCAAATCCAAGACCATTGAATTCAAGACTTCAATTTATTGTGTGAAAGTATGGGAAGTTTACATAAAACACTACTGTTGTACATGGACGTCCGTTAGTTATCTCATGGGAAAAGTGTTGACTAGATTTTGCGATTTAAAAGAAAAAAAACGAATTTTCTTATCAGAACATGCATCTCTCTTAATTAGCTCAGAAATTAAATGATAGAGTTTAGATTTAGAAAGTTGTGTATCTAGCAGATATTTTTACCTGTTTCAATGAGCTGAAGACATCGCTGCAAGGAACAGCTATCACTATTTTCAAGGTTCAAAGTAAATTAACGCCACTCTTTTAAAATTGAAATTTGGGCAGATTGGATTTTGAAAGGTAATATTGAATTCTTTCATAATTTGCATAATATTTTAGAAGACAGTCTAATCTCTATAAAAATGTGAAAATTACTTTGGTCCATCATTTATTAGATCTGCGAAAGACATTTCTAGAATATTTTCCTGTTCAGAAAGAGAAATTAGCTTGGATCCGGATCCGTCTTCAAGACTGTGACATCTCCGAAATCCCAATAAAAGAAAGAGAACAACAAATTGATATATAACAACAATCAACTGAAACTGAAATTAACTCAAGATGACATTATGCATTTTTGGATTAACATCAGAAACGAGTATCCTGAAATTGCCAGAAGAGCTGTGAAACATTTAATGTCATATTTCTACCTATGTATGCGAAAACTCTTTCTGTATGCTGGGACAAAAACAAAATACAGAAATAGTCTAGATGCTGAAGATGACATTAGGTTGCAGATTTCAACAATTATTCGAGGTGTAAAAATACTTTGTAATGAAAAACAATCGCATCTAAGTCATTAATTTTTTTTTTATTAATTTACAATATTGTTGCTATTGTTAGGATATATTTTAGAAAAAATCTATTAGCTACCTTACCATTCATTATCTTATTAGGATGTTTGTATTGAGATAAAATAAAAATTCAATATTAATTTTGTAAATTTGAGTAGGATTATAGCTTTTATATCCTTTTTTTTTCTGCTCTTTGATCAAGGGTTCCTTCAATAAAACGGGAAGGGTTCCCCAAAAGGTTGAATACCCCTGGTCTTGACCAAAGTTACGTCTTGTTTGGCACAGCCTACTCGTATCTGGCTCTTACATCGTTGAACTTCACTTTCACTCCCCATCTATCCTGAGTTGTCTCACATCAATACGCTAGCAAATTTGAAACCCACGTGTGAAGTTTATGGCATCACACTGGACATATAGTACCCGATAAACGTTTGTTCCTAGTTTCCCCCAACTTTGTGCAAAGAATAATAGTCTTCGATTCATACAAACTATGGGGAACCAAAAAGGTTGCTACTGCTTGTAAGCGAAATGAACAAAATGACAACACCTGGAAGAATACATAGTACTCTTCCTCCCTCTATTCTTTGGAAGAATACATAATACTCTTCCTCCCTCTATTCTTTGCTTAAAGCTTTTACCCACGTGTACGGAAAAAGGGGGTTGGTTGTCTAAAGAGTGTTTCGAAACGTCTGCTTCTAAGTGTATTTTAGAAATGTTTCATTGTTAAAAATGCGTTGCTTTTTTGGCGCATTGATGACAGTTCCGAAACAACTGACTCATTATGTAGACTGAAATTACGTGAGATTAAATCTTGACGAATGCTTGAAATATTTCCATAAAAGGATATTAAGGATTCTTTAATTTGGAGCATTATAATTTCACACGGATTTTAAATTAAGAACGCACAAAACTATAATTTATAAACCTTTAATTATAATACCTATCTACATGTGGTTGCATTTTAAAATTTTGTTTTTTAATATTATAATATTGTAATTGTAACAATTTAAATTCCAACGTTAAATACTAATATAATTAATATTCGATTAAAGTCGCTCGCATTAATAGTGTATAATTCAACATAATTCCATCAATATGTTAATTCTTCATTAAAACTGCTATGGCCACGGTTGCCGAGTGGTCTTGGTCGCGAGGTCAAGGCCAGCCATATGAGCCCCAACTTTCACTCACTCTTAATTCCGAGATATATCACCGACTGATGCATAAGTAAAACTGATTCGTTATTTATTAAAATAAGTGAACCATACGAGTACAATACTTATGCTGAACATTTTGTCCATTTTTCGTGGATGGCCTCAGGGGCTTGCCTTCCTTAGCCAAGCACGAGCATCATGACCTCCAACCTCAGCCCCAATGATTTTCCCATGGAATTCACTGTCTTTGGTTGGTAAACACGGGTGACGCGCCTTAAGGATACCCTAGCGACCCTTCTCTATTTTTGAGCCTCCTTGTCAAACTTTTTATCTTTTTTTTTCTTTCAATCGTCTAGACCAGTTGCAGCTTGTTTGATGCAATTTAGCCATATCTGGCTCTTCCGCTATTAAACTTCACTTTCACTCACTCATTCAGTTCGGTGTAATTTGCATACTCCCTTTTTCTGTTCTAATTCTTATTTGCAATGCTAATTCTGTTATTTTTATTTTAAAAAAATTTTCTCCTTAAATATTTTATTTATTACGTACTATCTTGTTAGTAATGCTATCTTATAAAGATTTGTTATTCTATATGTTTCATCTCGTTAGCTTGTATGATCCAATTTTCACAGTGTTCCAAAACATTTTTGTCAACTGTATGTGAAAATATAAATAATGCGGCTTACCGACATAAATTGAGTTTGAAAAACGACTTTTCATTGTGTCGACGAGTGTTAAAGCTTCAAAGCAAGACTTGAATATGAATGTTGACTTTAATTCTCACATGATGCAGAACTTTTGAACATAATATTTGATGCTATGAAGTTTTCCAAATTTCCCTCTGAATTCTTAAGTGTTTTTAATTGTATCAAAATGCATTTAAGATTGTAATAAAAGTAGGTTTCTGCAGATTTTTTTTATGACTTTAGGAAATATTTTTAAATTTGTATTCAAGATCTTAAAACTTGAACCTGAAGCATTAAAATTAATAAATTTAGAGAAACCTTTGTGTGTGTGTGTATATATATATATATATATATATATATATATAATTAAACAAATTGGAGACATTATTTTGTATGGAAGATTACATGTTCTTTTCCATGCATTCTGTTGATAAATGACGATTTTACTTATCTGATGTATTAATGCAAGAGAATCACAGGCTTCCTAAAACTTCCTAGTGTGGTATCGCAAATGCTTTACAATCGGGTCATTCCATTACGCAATTTGGATAGTTTGGCATAAATATCGCTGTGATAAATCACAGTTTAAAAAAAAAGTATTGGAAATGATTCGTGAAAAAATTGCAATCCTTTCCTTGTTGTTTTAAAGTATCTGTAAAAGAGACAAACTGATTTTTTTTATTAATTAAAATGAGCAATGGATATTATTTAGAATATACCATGGACATGAGAGTGAAAGCTGATTCACATTCAATAATTGGAGGATTCCTTAAAATTCAGTTTATTTCTGGATAATTTAAAATTCACTTCAAATTGAATTGATAAATTCGCTGTTATTCAATTGAAATGAATAACAGCGAATTGAACAGATTTATACTTGTCTAATTAAAACATTAACATGACAATTATTGAATGAAAGTTAAAAATTTTGATTTCCTTTTCCTTTATCTCTATTAAGATACAACTTTACAAATGCATATAGTTTCAAAAGTTCTGTTTTTGGTAGCCAAATTCTATATTTTCGAATAATTTAAACCTGAACATTAGATAGCATTTTAATCTCATTTATTAGATTTAAAATATTGGAAATCGGAAATATTTCCAGTGTCAATGCTCTCAATTTTATTTCTTTATAAAAAGTGTCCTACGTCCAATCTTTCATTATCTATCTATCTTTGGTTTTGAAAATCTTCTCCCATTCAATTAATAGTACTAGGCCGCTGATAAATTTTAAACCAATGTAGCATAATTTTTAAAAATTTAAAGTTCTAAACCGAACTTTTCTTTTGTAAGTTTTGAAATAATAAAAAGCACCATAATGTATAAGATGTGTTTAACTAAGATAACAAAATGCGATTTCCAAAAATGTACCAAAGTTTGAATATTCCCGAATTTGTAATTTTTTAAATCTAAGTAAATACAACTATGAAATAGAAAAGTTTCTATTTCTCTCTTTTTGTTGGTACAAGTTGGCGTTATCGGTTTTTTCTGTCTTGGAAATGGTTTGTGATTAATCATTACAAAATTCGGAGTATTCGTTATACCTTGTTCATTGAAGATATTTTATGACTCAAATGAAATTGAATACAAAACATATGTGAAGTAAGCGAAACGGATTACCTGAAAATGGGAGGAAGGGGGAAATCCTCGAACTGCAAGTATGACGATTTAATGAAGCATGGAAAAAAGCAAATTTATTGTGTAACTCTGAGATGGATGGTTTTCAAGTGTTTGAACCATATGAAAGAATGTTACCTGTTGTCTTGGAAAGCTGGATCCACCGTGTAGCTTTCTGAATGTGGTAAAGCATGGGTGACAAACCCATTTCTATCCGCGGGCTTATTTCTAAAGAATCTCTAGTCGCATTGTCACGATTTGATATCAACTTTTAAATTCTTAAGTAATATTTCTCTAAATTTTACTAAAATGAAATATTCGTTTTAAAACAAAACTTAGTAGTTTGATATGTACACACTAGTGTTCAAAGCCAATAAAGTCAAAGCAAAACGTTCAATTTCTCAAATTGGAATTTAAACCTTTATAATTTCACTTCTTTTGTTTTTTCTATCCGCCAAACTTTTAACTCTCATTTTAACTATTGCATTGTCATAATTTAGAAGTATTTTTAACTATTTTTATATAATTTGCAAACTACCTCTGAGCAAGTGTAGATTCCTCGGTCAGTTTTTCAGCCAGAAAGGGAATAAAAGACCGAAAGGGTTAAATACACAGAAAAGAGAGAGCAAAAAGACTACTCTGAAAGTAGTTACAGTGGTAGTATTTTTTCTTAATTTACCATGGTAACCTGATTACTGTTCCTTGTGATTTGTATCGTAGTGCTTATGTTGTTCGTAGCTACGTTTTATGTTACAACTTTGGTACGCTAATAACATTATATACCCTAGCAGATTACTTTATCTTTTGTGTCACAGCAAGAATACCGATTCCCACTTTTCTTGGAAGTACCTATGTTCGTCAGCAATTTTTTTTATTTGGTTTTACTATCACCTCGTTTCAATAAAGACATAATTAATACAAAAATGAATCGTCGTTAACACAATAATAAAATTTGATAATCAATATTTTTTTCTTAAGCATTAACTTTCCAGACTCATAATAATCACACACATCAATAAGCGTAATGTAAATAAAAAAATTTCTTGGTCTCTGAAAGTGGAATATTTAATATAAAGCTCCGCCATGAGCGAGGAAGAAAACTAATGGCGCGGTAGGTATTATGGCTGCTAAAATATTCGTGGCTGTTTGTGAGGAAAATGGGGAGTCGATTCAACTCGATTAGGGCCCTCAGGGGCATACTTTCATCAAATAAGTTCGGACATCATTCTCTCCGGTGGTACCTTTGTGATATTTTTTCTTTTCCGTGGGATTTACTACCTTTGGTTAATTCGAATAATGTGCCCCCTGGATATTCTAGCTATCCTTCCCTATTTTCGAACTTCTTGGTCCACCAATTTTTTTCTTCCCTTTTTTTTTCAAATGTCCGGATCACAATTGCACCTCCTTTGGAGCAATTCCAAAGGAGTTTATACTGTCTTTGGTAAACACGGGTGACGCACCCCCCCTCCCCAGATTACCCTAGCGATTCTTCTCTATTTTCGACCTTCCCTCTTGTCATTTTTTTCTTTCCCCAATTTTTTCACACAGTTAAATCTTTTTTGGCGCAGCATAGCCAGATCTGGCCAATAACCTACACATTAACTCACTCACTAAGGCAGTGAGGTCCCAAACACTTCTTTGGTGTTGAAGTTTGGAGAGAGAAGTGCCAGCTCGGGTATTTATTCTCGGCTCTTGATTGAGTTTAAAATTGCGGGGCCTATAGCCCTCTGTTGCAGCTTCTGATTGCGGAGCAAATAAACTATTACAATTAGAGATGATATTATAGGTATAGCAATGCATAACCAACCTAAAATTTAGACATCTACATCCTCCTCCTTCACTAGGAAAACGAGAAGCATTTAGTATTTGCCCAGAGCACTGGTTTTGTAGACGATTCTTTCCCGAAATTGCTTGTTCTTGTTTCGAGAATTGTTGATTACATAGCGGTATCATTCTTTTCATTTTCACAGCTGTCGGAACGTAATTCATAACAAAAGACTCCTGTTTCATATAAAAACAATTTACGTTTGTCATGTGCGCTGAAAGAGTTTTTGAACATCTTATAAACTGTTGTTTATCAAAATATGATTCATGTCCTGGGAACACACAAACTATTTCTGTGGGGTATGTGATCAATCTAAAATAAAATTGTTTATGGATATATGTTTGAGTCTTTTCATCGTGAAGTTATTCCTAAAAAATTGTCACTTGAGTAAAAATTGTACAAACAGTTTGACGTTGATCTAGAAGTTTATTTTTCTGGAAAAGGTACCTTAAACTGTCATACTGACAACTAAAACTGCCGCGTTTTTTCCTTAAAATATGCAAGATGTAATTTGTAATAATAGAATATCAGTAGAACCGTAGCTGTATTTATTAAATAAGCAATGCATAATAGTTTTCTTTTTGAGGATAGGAAGAAAACCATAATTTCGAATACTATCTCGTAACTCGTACTTAACGATAATCACAATTGCATTTCATTTATCATAAACCACTGCTTTATCCGCGATGCCGAAGCTTTCAATTTTAATTTCCTTGCATATCATCGAGAGCTTGGAAGTTTTTGTTTCGGGCTGGAGAAGACGTAACGAGTTGAGTCTCAATACCACATTTCTATCTATGATTCTGAATATTTTATAACTAGTTGAGACTTAAGAGAGAGACCTCAAAATACTTATCAAAATATTTCGAGATTTTTCAAAACCTCTGGGCGTGCTAATGCTTACAAACATACGAAAATCGGGAGCGTATCCAAAAAATAATTTGGGAATTTGAAAATTAAATTGGAACAAATTAATAAATTACATATAAATTGGAATTTAATTTATTTACTGAATTTTTTTTACTTATTCGTCAATTTTAGCTCTACACGAAACTATATCGTCAGCGCAATATTAACTTTCCCCAAGGAAAAAACGTTGCATTATTTTCAAATTTGGCGATGCTTTTTGCTTAAGCCCTCAGGAACTTGCACCCTAATAATTTTCTTTTCCATAGGGGATTTGTCTTTGGTAAACACAGGTGACGCGCCTCCGGGATACCCTAGCGATTCTTCTCTCTTTTCGGCCCAATTTCTTGTCAACCAAATTTTATCATTCCCTTTTTTTTTTTTTTTTTCCTTGTCTTGATTTGTTACACATTTGGTTCAACGTAACTGTGTGTTGTGTGGTTCTTGTACCATTAAACTTCACCATCCCTTACGCTTTTGGCGTAAAAGATAATTGATAATACGGTTCTACATAATTTAAACTATGTTAAATTTAATTATAAGGCTCTCTAGATTTACCGCTGTCATTTGAGAGAATATAAAAAGTATAAAGGATTTAAGCTCATTTTGTGACATTAAAAACAAATTATTGGATCTATAGCATCTGCTCATGTATTCTAGGATTAAAATGAATAAAAGTGCTGATTTTTGTGAAATGCCAAGCTAACTGTAAGAATTTAACGTATCTTCCAAAAATTGGGTAGTAAAATCATGAAAAAATTATTTTGAAATAGACTTTGGGGTGTGCGCTAACCATCTTTAACAAAACAGTGAAACTGAAACTAGTTTGAAAATTTGTTTTAGAAAATTGTACAGTACTGATATTTTGAGAAATTAAGGTTTTTTTTTTCTAAGCAAGGTAAAAAAAACTTTTTAAATTAAATTAAAAAGTAATTTTCTCCCAAAAACTACTATCCGAATTAAATATTCCCACATTGTTATTCGGTACAGGTTCCTAGTAATGAACTTTTTAATATTGGACTATGGTGTAACGCTCACGAGAACGACACCCGCATTGGTACCTTTTTTTTACTAACTTCCATACCACTCCGTTTGCGAATTTTAGGCCGAGTTGTATATATAGCGAAGCAGCTCTGTTAATCCTCTCGATGAGTCTTTGGTGAAATCGTGGCTTGATATTAAAATCGCCTGCCGCGAAACTCGTGACGCTGAACTGTGGCCTAATATTCAGAAAATAATTTTGCATTTTTTTCACATTACTCATGAACAGAGACGTACTGAAGAGAGGGGCAAGGAGTGCCGATCACCACGCCTCTGATCAGGGAGGACTCCGAAGAATTTCCAAGTTTTTAAAATATGTGCATATATGTAGTATTATATATATTAAAAAAAAAGGAACTTGGTATTCTGGGAGGATAACCTATAAATGTGTGCTGCTTTTGTTCAAAAGTTTGACTTTAAAAAATTTCCCGACTGTGTTTCAGTTGCTTCTTGAGACAAACTCCTTTCATCAATAATGAGTCAAATAAGACAACCGTTTGACAATACTTTGCATTGAAAATGTGGCATATTAATGGGGTTTTTTTTTTTGTTGTTGTTTGACTCCTAGATACAAGTTTTTTTTCTTTGGTCATAAAATTTTATTTTCTAAACAATTTTAAATATTTAATTTTAATTAATGTGATTATATGTTGTGACATTTTGTATGGTGATCATTCCTGTAAGGAAGGGCCTGGGGAGATTTTCACCCCGGGCTCGATAGTTGTAGGTCCCCCATTGCTCATGCGGCCGCGGTAGCCTAGTGGTCAAGGTCGTGGACTCGCGGCCGGCGATTTTCGTTCAGTCGCGGGTTCGATCCTTAGCCGCCAAAAACCCGCCGTGTAGCCGGGGCTGATGCACGTTAAATCTGTTCGGGGCCCAAAGTCCTCCCGTTGGCGTGGTGTGGATGTTAGGAGAGGGGGGTGCCATCTCATGTGTCGTTCTCGTCACTTGACCGTGGTTCAAAATTACGAGGTCCGTCGCCAATAGCCCTCGTGTTGCTTCTAGTGCGACGTTAATAAAAACTTAACTAAACTAAAAAAACCCACTGTTCATAATTTTGCTCTTGTTCACCTCTTGTACTTTCAGTATTCATATTAACACGTGCTAATATGCTATTTTGAGAAAATGGCGTCAACAAAAATGCCTGGGCGTTAAATAAGTGGATACGTGGCGTTAGGTTCAAAAGATGGACATAACACTATAATAGCTACACTTGGATAGCTTAAGGTATATTTATATTGGTAAGATGTATCTAATTTATAATACTTTATCGTCTGCTTTTATTTTAATACCCGAATAGAATATTATCTACATTAATAATTTATCTTTGCTCTTGATTTAGCATTTAATTTAATAAATGATTTTTATGGAAGAATCGTCTGTTTTTGTTAATATTGGCAACGTTTTATTGCATTAGCGTGTTTTGCTTGTGAAAATAAAAATGGATTACAAATTTGAAGAAGGTATTTTCTTTATAGTTATTGTTTCTGTGGAGCCCAGGCTGGAAATACGCTTACTTTACGTTAATTAATATTCATTTTGAATAATTCTATTTTTTCGGTAATTTAAAAGAAAGAAAAAGTTAGCACTTATTAAAATGAAACTAACAAAGCCATTTGGAACATTTATTTCATTGATAAATTCATATTTCATCGAAAATAAAAGTTATCGAAAGTGCAGTTTTTGTTGAAAAAGAATGTAAGCGAATTTCGTTGAACTTTTAGTCGTTTGTAAGACATTCATAAGCTAATGGTTGAGTGAATTCTTTTAATTTTCATGTTCAAGGCTGATTTTAAATATCGATTATTTTTGCTTCTTGTCTTTTAAAGTGCTCTTAAAAATAGAATCAATACTTAAATTGATGATTGTTTGAGCACTTAAAATTTAATTCACAATAATTACTTATTACTTATTGACAGTTTCTATTTGTTGGTATGCATAAGAAACCTGATGCAATAAATAACCTGAATCTTTAAAATTCTATGCAAAGTTTTGCAAAGAACAGATTTAGCCACCGAAGGTGCCCTTTTCTCCCCCTTATAATTATTAAATTACTCAATTAAATATAAGAATTAAAATAAAAGATGAAATATCGAGAAATGGACAATATTTAATTTTTCCAGTATTAAAATTAAAGGAAACTATAATTTATTAAATTGAATATATTTATACTAATTGTAATTAATATTGAAGCAAATGATAAAAAATTGAAAAGTGATCTATTACGCCAAAATGCCCCATCTAAAACAATAAATCCTTAGGTGGCTAATAATAACGGTTTAAATTTTCGTAATTTACTTATGGTAGTATTTTATTTTTCATGATAAATGATTCACTTTTATGTAAAATGTTTTCCAATTCCCTCTCTTATCTTTCCTCCCCCCCCCCAATTTAAAAAGACTTTTTTTTTATGATTATCTTACAAAAGAAATTCTCAAACACATTTTGTTTTTGTATTGCAGGTGCTTCTTTTATGGGTTCACAATTATTAGTGGAGCATTCTGTTCCTCAATTACGAAGGTAAGAATTTTGAAACCGTTCATGTTGTAAATTTTTGAGCAAAACCTGTAAAAAAAAAAAAAAAAAAAAACTTTTTGAAATATTTCGCTTCATTTGAAGAAACGGCAAATATTTTTAGCCACTGTTTTTGAATTTTTCTTAAAAGAAAAATTAATATAAGTTTTTTCAGGTTATTATTTTTTTTACAACGTGGCAAAATTTAAAAGGCGAAGAAAATGCTATTTTTATACGACATATTTTCACGTTCTGGAGAAGTTTTTTTTGAAACACGGTTTTGTGAAAAAAACTTGAATAATAAAATAAGTGATCATTTGTAGTAACATTTTTTATTGTAAACGTGATTATTGCAAAGCGATGCATTTTCAAGAAAATGTTTTGCCTTGGAAGTTTAATTTAATCAAAAATCAATTTTTTTTTTAAAATTTTCTATTGAATGTATTATCCTTATTTATAAAACAGGATTTAACTGATGAAAATACTATTAAATTATAGTAATTTTACAATTTTTCATGTTTAAATTTTAAGAAAAATGTTTCATTTTTTTTTTTTTTTTAATTTAATTTTTTTCCAAAATTTTTAACTTTTTTCGAGACTTTTAAAGAGAATGTACTTGTGACTTCAATATTGTCTTGTGGATGTTAATTTCAGGGGCATCTAATTTATAGGAAGTGTGTGTTTTATTAGCCTTACCGTTAAAATACAGTAATTTTATATAAAAACTCAGTCAAAATCCAGTATTTTTTTATTGGTACAGTTCCTTAGAAAATCTAGTTTTTATATATATATAAAAGTTCATACTATATAGATGGATATATATATTTCTTTTACCCATTTCCTCCCACAATTAGTAACTATATTTATATTCTGATATGAATAAAGCTATATGTTGGTAATATATTTCAGCTCTGAACAAAAAAATCTTTTGTTTAAAACTGTAATACATTTAAACATCTATTTAATTGACTCTAAAAAAAACATTTGCGACCATAGATATCAGTACAATAAACAAGTATTCCTACTGTATACTTATAAAACAAAGCATACTTCTCAATTCGATTAATGACTTCTCTTTAGACTATGATCCGATAATGGTTTTATTATGGTAACGGAATGAAGTGAAAGAAACGTGTGTGCAAAAAGTCCATCTTTTTTTGCTTGTTTGCTTGTCTGAGTGTGTGTTCTGTGATAAGCTGCTCTTCATTCAATCCGTTACCACACGACAAAGTTCATCGTTGGAGGAAGATGGTTATTTTTATACGTATCGCTGCACGGGTAACACCAGAATTTGCGGCTTCGAATCTCTCTTCCTGGATGAGGTTACGTCTGGCGTCTGGTTGGATGTCTCCTTGCAGCGAACAATGTTGATATTTCTTCATGTTTTCTCAGAATCGCTTAACTTAACGCCTTTATCTTATTTCAACTCGTCATTTTTCGGAGGTACTTAATTGCTTCATGTTATTAAAAATTTCTATCCGAAAGAAATATGCCGATTTTGTAAAATTGCTTGCATATATAATGGCTCAAGAATTTAGATTAAGAATTGTTTGAATTTTTTTTTATAGGAAAACTCCAAAATCATCTTCACAAGCCTTTACAGAAAATTAATTTTATTAAAATACTAGTTACTTTTTAAATGGGGCCCCCCCCCCCCCATTTCGTCTCCTTTACTGTAATGTTAAATAATTCTTTTTTTTTCTAAATTTTGCATATTAAAATAAAAATTTGTTAGAACGTAAAAATGCTCAATAAATACGAGTACCTTAAACGTATGTGTGTCATAACCACATGAATTCATAAAATTTCGATTTTTTTTTTCAAAGAATATTTTCGGTTGCTGTAGCCGAATAGCCATTGTCACAAGGTCGTGACTAGTGTTTGTGTTGAATCGTGGGCTCGAGTCCAAATGCAATAAATATTCGTAGTGCACTTTAAATCTGTCAAAGCTCAAAATCCTAACGTTAGCGTGGTATGGAAGTTAGGGGACGCAGATTCCAATCCTGGAGTCGTCCTCGTTCTTGACTGGAACTGAAAATTTTGTGGCTCGTTACCAATAGTGCTCGTTATTTCTATTTGCGCCTTTAATAAACAATCGAACCGAATTTTTGTCATACTCTTGAACAATGGGCAAAGATTGCCTTAGTGGTCTTTTTCTTTATAATTTAAAAATTCCTCTAATAAATCTACTGGAATTAGACATTTACAAAGGATTTCGATAATTAGTTAAGAGAAATTTTGCAATCTGTCATTGTAATATGTGTACATAGATATTAAGTTATCATAAATGTTAAAATATTTGGAAATTACAATTTTTTTTTCGTGTGCAAGTATTATATATGTGTTTTAAAATAATACATGACACATTGTAGATTATAGAATAATGTTGTATTACATAAATCGAGAATCTGCTGCCTTCTGAAATTTGTTTTATATTTATTGACTTTTTAGTTTTTTTTCTGCCGTTGAAAATATCTTAAATATAGGAGGGGAGTTTATCAGATATAAATTTATAAAAGTACTTCTCTGAAAGCTAAGTGTGTATACTAATCAATTTTGATAGATATTTTAATGCTAGAAGTTGAATTTTAACTTTATAAGTAACAAAAGCAATTAACGAACTTTTCTTAAGAGTTAAGTCCCCGTTCACAGATTCTCCTGTTTTAACCATTTTAATTCTGCCGAAATATAACATTATTAAAGAGAATTGATACGATAAAACTTTGGAAATTAACCCCACTACAAATGGGATGTAAATTTTGTTCCGATTTCATAATTTAAAACAATAATAAAGAAGCAATTTTTATCATTAATATAAATATTTTTCTCAACTATAATTATTTTTGAACTGAATGCTATTTTGTTCGATAATTGGTAATGCAGATGTATACATTTTGACACAATGTCCACTGAAATAGCACGATGGTATTGAAAGGTATTTGAAATAGTCTGTTTCCTTTTAGGGGAATTGTTAATAGGTACCTTCTAAAATTTGTTATAATTATTTTCGAAAGTATGAAGGAAAAAAATCCATTGCGATAGTAATGACACAGTTTAGAGTTGAAATAATCGCATGCGCGGGTTTGGAGATCTAAAAGAATCGAATGTTAAATATGGTATTGATTAATTAACTACGTAGAATGTTAAATATGGTATTGATTAATTAACTATGCAGAATGTTAAATATGGTATTGGTTAAATATGGTATTGATTAATTAACTATGTAGAATGTTAAATATGGTATTGATTAATTAACTATGTAGAATGTTAAATATGGTATTGATTAATTAACTATGTAGATTTATCCATCTATTACGCGAACATTTAAAAATGTTTCAAATGCTGTAAAAAGCTCTTTTCTGTTTTGAATTAAACATGGATTTATTTATAAAATGTTGCTGAAGTAGCTTTTAATATTCTATTCTTAAAATTTATATTTTAAAGTCGTGTCTTTATAAATGCCCAGTGAAATAACAATCGAAGCGGAATAGTTTGAATATTCGAATATATTTTTTGAAATTGAAATTCTGGGCGGTTCCCGTGTCAAAATCAAGTGGATGACACGAATGTTTGATCTTCACCTCGTGCCAGTTGTCATCGCGTCGGGTCGAGTGAGACGGATAGCAAATTGATTGGTCACTGTCAAGGCTGCGAAAGTTATTCTACCCTTGTCCTACTTTGAAAGGATCCGTTTTGGATTCATAGTTCGTACTTGCAACAATGAGCATCATTAATTGCGATTGTAAAGGGAATTTTGACATTTAGAATGTTGATAGCGAGATCAAAACATTCATGATATTCAATAAAAAGTATTTAATGAAAAGAGTCTAGGAATAAAAATTAATCTTTTTTTTATCGAAATTCTTTAAGTTTTAATATTTGTGATGATCAGAGCTAAAATGTTAATGGGATTTGTGGCTATCAACTGCTTCCGAACAAAATCCTTTCAATAAATCATTATGAAACAATATAACTGATGAAATAAAAGCTTAAAGTTTAATACTTTGTATTGTTGAGGAATCGGCCGCGGTAGCCTAGTGGTCAAGGTCGTGGACTAGCGACCGACGGTTTTCGTTCAGTCGCGGGTTCGATCCTTGGCCGCCAAAAACCCGCCGTGTAGCCGGGGCTGATGCACGTTAAATCTGCTCGGGGCCCAAAGTCCTCCCGTTGGCGTGGTGTGGATGTTAGGAGAGGGAGGTGCCATCTCATGTGTCGTCCTCGTCACTTGACCGTGGTTCAAAATTACGAGGTCCGTCGCCAATAGCCCTCGTGTTGCTTCTAGTGCGACGTTAATAAAAACTTAACTAAACTAAACTAATTGTTGAGGAATCTGTAAAAATGTGTGCAGTAAGATTGAGAAACTTGGTATAGAATTTTAAAACTGATATATATATATTTTAAATTTTTGGAAGTAATATTTTTAAAATCAATTTTGAAATATATCGCCAATTCCACCCCCACCCCACCCCATGATTGTCATATGGAAGTAATGAAAATGAAATATTGTCCTGTGATTTATCCTCGCGTCTCTTAACCATAGGTCAAAATTACGCAATCAGTCTCCAGTGCACAAATGTAACTTTTATAATGCGACTTTACTTCTAAACAATTAAACAACCCTTACAATTTCATTTGGAAAATACGAATATTGTCTTATATTTGAGTTACTTACTACTGACCAGTGCACTATTTTCCTTTTAGTCGACTTGACTATAGACGCAGCATTAATTTGGATATATTTCTTTTTGTGAATTGTTCAGAAGGGGCAGTCTGTTGGTAGAACATGATAAACAACATTGACTTATATTTGAACTTATTAGCTTCTCTATTTGCGATTTTCCAGGTGTAAACCATTTACCTTTTCTTCCATTTTTCTAACATCTAAATCATAGATACACATTGTTTGGCGCAGCACAGCCAGATTTTAGCTCTTGCTCCAGCAATTTTCATTCTCTCAAACATAACCAGATCATAAATCTCTTTAATTTAAAAGATTACTGATTCGACATTTTAAAAGCCTAATAAAATCTTATTTCAAAATTCTTCAATCTACTCAACGTAAAAAGTAATTAGTGTCAAAGGAAAGTAATCATCAATTAATACTCGAAAAACATTAAAATAACATTGATCCCTAAAAATAACCGAATAGATCTTAAAGGGAGGGATAGTAGTATTGGATTACTTACTTGATGAAAGCACAATTCAACTTATATCTTTATTCATCATCGAAATGGTACTTAATTGATTTCGATGATGAATAAAGATATAAGTTGAATTGTGATAAAAGTATGTATTATTTCTATAATAATTTGATTTATTCAAGAGACCACTGTTCCATCACTGATATATTCTCCAGTATAACTTGATTATACTAGGGCATTGAAATCCTTCTCTTGAGATTTAAGGAAGATTGATGTTCCAAGAAATAGTGTCAAATGAGTGACTATCATTAATTCTTCATGTAGTCTGCAATCTCGAGGATTAAACTGTATCAATCACAGTTTGAACGTTATCGAACTAAATGGTGAACTAGGCTTACGATTTCTGAAAATATGTTTTTCGTAAATATTTGCTACTGTTATCATTACTGTTCCAGAAATTACAAAAGGTTTCCTAACACGAAATGCTGCTCGAGATAAAGGATTCTTAACATTTCATTTTCCACTAGCCTTTTCTTGAAAATAACATTCAGTGTATAATCTATGGTTAAAGATAAAGAGTATATTTAATACATGGGTAAAATTGAATTTCATGTATTTTGTAATTTATCGTGCTTTGAAATCGCATATTATTGCACCATGGTTTCATCGTGCTATTTCAATATAACATCTTGTTTCAAATGTTTTAAGATGGAATCTGTGGCCTCAGTTTTCACTGTAGGAGATCCATGCCACCAAAGAGAATTAGCAATTGGTTCCATAAAGTATGTATTGTCTTCACTGAAAACCATATTGGTGGTGTAAACACTAAATTTGTTATTGCGAATTGAATTATTCTTACTGAATATTATTTTGATTCTGGGAATTATCATTTAGTAGTTATTGTTTCAGATAGTTTGATATTTTTATAGGTAAATACGTGTATGTAATATTTCTACTTTTCTGGCAGGAATGAATTAACCATCAATAGTAATCTTTGTTCTACACTAGTTCTGGAACGTTTTTTGCTATTTTCCTCTCTCCTCCATCCATGATAAAAAAAACATTGATGTTTTTTTCTGGGAGGGAACCCAGTTTTACTTTGCCTGCAATATCATAGGAGACTCTGTCCCCCATAGAAGAACTTGCACCTGCCATATATTTCCTGAGTTGTTTACACAATGTCTATCGAGGGGAATGCCCTTTATGGGGGTCGTGGGACCATTTCATTTTGAATCTGGGGGTTGTTCGAATTCTAAGGGGTGATATTGAAGTTGCGTCGAATGAGCCCCATTTGCATTTCTATCTGAATCATGATGCATGTAAAAATAGAGCGAATTATTTTCTTGATAAGCAATTTTGTTGAATACTTAAATGTGGAAACATTGTTTTTAATGATAATGGAATAATCCATTGAACCGAGTTTAAAATGCTGAATAATTTGAAGCATTTTGTTCTTTTTTAATATGCGAGAGCCGATTTTGATATTTTTTCGGAAAACTGAAATGGTACTTTCTTAAGGGTATTAATCCTATATACGTTTAAACAACGATGAGAACAAATTCTTACTTCATAAGTTATTTTTAAAAAAATTTATGAGGAAATGTTCCGAATTCATGTTGGAAAACTTCATGTTCAAAACTTTTTTTTTCCTAAATATTTTGAACGGTGGAGAATATTGCATGAATTCTGATCTATTCATTTATTTTATATCTATATCCATTAAATATATTCGCTTAAAATTTATTTCTTAACGGTTCTGATGGATTTTAAAGGCGTTTGATAACTTCTGAATATTATCAGAGGGAGAAAAAAAAAAAAAAAAACCTTAAAAGAATCCAATATACAAAGCATTTAAGATTTCCAGATTTTATTACTAATGCGTTTTCTTCAATTTAAAAAGATTTTCCCTTGCATTCCTTATTCGTTGTGTACTTCTGCCTAGTAATCTGAATATTTAGTTAAGGCTGGTGTAATTCTATCTTATCTCTAAAGAAAGATAAGCTTAAGAAGTCGACATACTCTTATCTGTGCTTTTCCGTTCACCGTTCATTTCAAACCAGTTCAAAGTCCTTTACATTCTACATTTCGAGATTTTTCCGAGAACGTTCTAACCATTTCTAGCTGAGATATTTCTTACAGTCTTTAGTGTTTTTATATTGTGCGTTTCTTGTTTTTTTTTTTTTTTTTTTTTTTTTTATTTTTTTTTAAAATAAAGGGGAAATGGAATATGCTCTCTGAAAATTTTGATCGAAATTGAGAATGAAGATGTTATTGTTAAATACGAAAAAATTAATAAATTATTCAACAAAAAGGTCATATGCAAAAAATGATTTCATTCTTCAAAAATGTTTCATTCGTCAAAATTTCTTTTATTAAAAGATCTGATGTAATTGACGCAAAATTATACCACATATATAACCTCGGTTATTTCTCTCAATCTCTTGTACAGTAATAAGAGAATTTTATCTGTAACTTATAGGCAATTTTATTTTTGAAAGAAATGTGTTATCGTATGTCGTAGTAGAAGCAGTTACCTAATAGCTGTGATAACATTAAGCTACAAGTGTCGCGAGTTTTATATACAAAAGTTAATAGATTCCAGTCTCGTTCTCTTGAGGAATTGTTTTGGGAATGTTATTAACTGCAGCTGCGATGATCTTTGTCGCAAGAATTCTCTCGTTGACGTAAAAATCAACTTTCATCCTTCTCGATTGATTGTAAGTAAAAAAAAAATGAGGCTGCCGCGGTAACCTAATGGTCAGATCGCGAATGGCGGTTTTCGTCGAGTCGCTGGTTCGAGCCTTGATGCCACTTAAGACCCACCGTGTAGCCGGGGCTGATGCGCGTGAAATCTGTCGGGGCCCGAAGCCCTCCCTTTGGCGTGGTGTGGAAGCTAGGAGAGGGGCTGCCAGCTCGGATGCCGTCCTTGTCACTTGACCGAGGCTCAAAATTACGGGGTCCATCGCCAAAGCCCTCGTGTTGCTTCTAGTGCGACATTAATAAAACCAAACCTTGATCAAAATTGAGATCGTCGCTGGCACAGTGCTATTTAACTAAACGTAATTGATAATTTGTTTTGATCGAATAATTTAAACTGAGTATTTAGGAGTTTTGAATAATTTTCCAACAGATTTTAGAATTTGGCAGTACGGATATTCCAGCAACATTTACGGAATCGTGGGTTCGAATCCTAGTTCGTTTAAAAACCATCGTGAGGAATAATGGGAGTTACTGCACATTAAGTTCCATTGAAGCCTAAAATTGTCAAATGATGCGAGATATATCGAGTACTATTGATGCATCAATTCCTAAGTTCTTATATTATGATGTCATGGGTACCGCCTAGCCATACCCTCAGGAGCTTTCTGGTAAATATTTGCATCATTCACTCGAGGTCCCCTAATGATCTTTCTCTTTTCCCATGGGGTTTACTATCTATGGTAAATACGAGTGATGCTTCCTAGCGATCCTTTTCTATTATCGACTCACAATCATTTTAAATTTTCCTCATTTTCAAACGTTTTGTCACAGTTTCACCTTGTTTGAAGCAGCATATCAGTT
This sequence comes from Nephila pilipes, assembly GCA_019974015.1. Lineage (NCBI taxonomy): Eukaryota > Metazoa > Arthropoda > Arachnida > Araneae > Nephilidae > Nephila > Nephila pilipes. The sequence continues at coordinate 87,744 of BMAW01080797.1, forward strand.
ACTGTTTCTTACGCCTTTAAACTTCACCATCACTAGCCATCCTGTATTTCTAGAACGACATCAACTCTAATCAATCGATCAAATCGCATTTTATTATTAACTATCTAAAAATTTTAGTCGAAATCAAAATTTCTCTCAAAATTTTTTACTTCCTTTCATTTTTATAAAATTGATTTTTTGCTTTTCCTTTTCTAAAGAGGAATAATATTCGTGAAGAGAAAAGGTTAGAAATATCTCTGGAAACAGAATAATATATTTCGTATCCTGGTTAATATTCCGTAACATTACTTCCTTTTTTCTGTTGCCAAATATCATTAAAAGTATACCACAACGTATGCATATTCAACGCTTTAATGGTATCGATACGAGTAAAATGTGTACCTTTAAATAAAAGATGGTAAACATTAAATATAAGGGGAACATTGAAAAATTTTCGAGATTCGTTCCCCACCCTAAAAAATGTTTTTCACAAACATCTGCTCCCTGGAGAGCGTCTGGGTGGTTTCCGCTGGGAAGGGATTTTTTTTTTTAGCCCCTTACCCCACAGGCCATGGGAAAGAAGGGGAAACCGATTTGCTGGATTATTAGACTCGCTGTTTTCAACCTTTCCTTACTTTAACTACGAATTCAATAACTTAAATTCTGCTTAGATTATAACTGAAATTGATATTAGCTTTTTTCATGTTTACCTCCATTTTGTTATGTGCACCCAATGGCGTACCCTAAATTCACTTTGGGGGGGGTGCATAACGTCATCGCTATAAAAGGAGCAGTTTCTTTAGTTTAGAGGTTATGTTATTAAATTCTGTTGGATACCTAGTCATGTAGGTATTTTAGGCATTGAACAAGCGGACACGGCTGCACGTTCGGCAACGAATCCTCTGCAGCTCGCAGTCCCACTTAAGGACATACGACGTCACATTTTAAATTCTATTAATCAGGCATGGCAGGAATATTGGAATCTTCAACACAATAACAAGCTACACTCGATGAAGCCGATCATTGGAGAATGGCCTGTTTGTCCAATGCGAAGAGCTGGATGTCAGATTGACCCGCCTTCGCATTGGACACACTCGATTTACCCATAGACTAACCTAGAAGAACATTTCGGAGACCGAAAACCCTTTTCTATTATTTTCTCAAGAATTGTTTTTAGATGGAATCATTCTTTTTTAGAGCTTTGAACATATATAATAGTATAATAATGGAAAAAAGAATTGTTCTGAAATATTTCAATATCCAGAAAAATTCTTCTGGGAGTGCATATGCCCCACTTCAACCCCTCTGGGTACGCCACAGTGCGCAAGTATTTATATGCATTGTCATGTACATTCCTTCGTCGATAACCCTCGAGTTGAAATGCGAATAAACAAATATTATCTATGCTCTCCCCATGGCACAACAGTTGAAAATCGCTGCACTTGCAACGATGTAAATTTATACTCGATTGAAATCTTATGGTATTGAATTTAAGAGGAGGGAGGGGGGTACTAGGCCAAGCGGCCTTCTCGTCTGTTGACATGGCTCAAGTTCATGTAACCAAAATCTCTCATTTGAATCTGCGTAAACTTTAATTCAAACTGACATGAAATTATTGTTACATCGCTTTTAAAGCTAAGTTCAATTATAATTAATTTCAAAAACTTTTAATGTAATTTATATGTGTTTTTAAATAGTTTCTTAGAATAAACATCTTATTCGGCATTTCAACTTGAAAATAGTTTTTCGCACCTAATCCAATGTATCTTGGTATGTCGCGGGTAAATATTTATTGCATTACTAGTTTGCGATTCAATTGTGAAATGCCGTGACATGGAGTCGAGATTCGGAGAATGAGGTACTAGCGCGGATATTGTCTCATTATTTGGCCATGGTCCAGAATAATATCATTAGTCACTAAGCATTTCTAGTACATTAATTCGACTACACTCTGCACTCCGAGGCATAAATTTCCGTTTACATAAATCGTCAGAAAAAGTTCGTGTAATGTTAACATCGAACGATCTTCAAAAATTTTTACCTTGCTTTTTCTGACCCACACAAAAGAAAAGAACTCTGAAATTGATCACGACCACCACTTTTTTTTTTTTGCGAAGAATATACTTTTTCAAAATAATCAAAAGAAACTAGTTAAGGCGGGTATAAACAGATTACGAATCCATAGATCTATTTAATGAGCTTTAATTTTAAAAAAAAATAGTCTGTTATGATTTAAACTAAATACACAAAGCACAGAGTGAAATTTCTGGAAAAGATACGATTAATATCTTTCAGTTACGTAACGTGTCTCGAGATCACTGATATGGAATTTTCAACCGAATCTATGGTTATTCAGAAATTAAATTTGTTGCTTTGTATTTTATTTTCCTGTGATACTGAAAACACTATGTTTAAGCAACACTCGTCAGTTTAAATAAGTTTTTCGAAGAAAAAGTTTGTTAGGCTTTTCTTATTTTCTACAATATCGCAAACCATGAGGGCCATGACCCATACTTTGAGAAGCCCTGTTTTTGCCCCCTTTGATTTAGAGTAAGAACTTTTAATTTTTCCTTTGACTTTCTCATTTTCTTAAGTTGCTTGTTCATAAGAACAAGATATCAAAAATAATTTGGGTATACGTTTAGCACTAATCTCAATAAGACTACCATCGGTCAATGATACGCTGAAATGCTAAAGGCTAGAATGAATGTCCCGTGTAAACAGATGGGCATACTTTCCCTTTTTTATCTTGTCTCCGAAAAATGCGGTAGTAAATCTCTCAGCTCACATGTGAAGTTTGAAACATCACTCTGGACACATGGTGCCGGAAAAACGTTTTACACCTTTTCCACAACTTTGTGCGAAGAATAATAGTCTTTCCATCCATTCATACAAACTATGGGGAACCAAAAGTTGTAACTACTTGTTAGCGAAGTGAACAAAACGACAACATCTGGAAGAATAAATTTTACCTTTCCTTCCCCCACCCCTTTTACTCTTCTTCCCTCTGGTTAAAGCTTTTATCCACTAGTACAGAAAAGAGGGGTTGTTCGTCTAAAGTGTATTTCTAAACGTCTGCGTCCAAATGCATTTTAAAAATGTTCCATTGTTGAAGCATTGGTTGCTTTCTTAACGCATTGATAACAAATGCTAAACTGGCTCATAACGCAATACCAAATCTTTACGAATGCTAGAAATATGTCCATAAAAGGATTCTTTAACTTGGAGCATTGTAATTTCACACGGTTTTTTAATTAAAAACTCACAAAAATATAGTCTAAAAACCTTTAATTATAATACCTATTTACATGGTGGTATTTTAAAATAATTTTAAGCATTTTAATATTATAATGTTGTAATTGTAACAATTTAAATTCCACATTAAATTCTAGTATAATCGATTAAAGTCGCTTATATTAATAGTTTAACGTAATTCCATCAATATGTTATTTCTTCACTAAAACTGCTACGGCCATGGTTGCCAAGTGGTTATGGTCGCGAGGTTAAAGCCAGCCTTCTTTCTATCGAGTCATGGGGCTCGATCCTGATTCCACCCAAAATCCTTCGAGTAGGATGAGATTCGGGTTGTTACTTCTGTTTCTAAGTAACTTTGTATACGGTGATAAGACGAAATGACATGTATATAAATCTAGTATATGAACCATGTTAGATTTTAGTAAGTTATATATGTTTACAATTTCAGTACCATTGAAAATAATGTATGAGAAAACTTTGAATTGTGAACACCTGAAATCTCTAATTTGACTTTTCTCTTCAATTTTTGTCTGCGTCTTCCCCTTGTGAATCGAATCGGGGATTTTAAGGTAAATAATAGGAAATAGAATGCCACTTAAAAAATAATAATAATAAAAAAAAATAAATAAATAAAACGAAAAAAGTTGATTTTGTCTTTGGGAAAAATATCAAAAATAAGCAAAATGTAAGCATAGAAGCAAATATTTTCGAATTTTTGTAGATCCTTTAAGAATTAATCTTCCGAAAGAAGAAAAAAAAAAAAAAAAAAAAAAAAAAAATTGAAGAATGAGGAGTATTCTCTAAAAGTAATTGATATTCTATGTGCATGGTTGCACTTCAATGCATGCTTTTGGGATACGTCGCGCTAATAGATAAGAAACTTTGTTTCAATTTCAGTGTTTTTTTTTTTTTTTTTTTTTAAGGGTTATTTTGCCTTGTTTCAAAGAGCTCTCTTCCCACCTCGTAAAAAGATAGATATCTCAATTTTCATAGAATTTCGGGATATTGATGCACGTATCTGTTTATTATACTTTAAAATTTAAAAGTTCTTAAAAACCCAATTTTTCTCTTTAATGTGTTTTGTGGAAAAATTCATTTTGCATTATAGTGAAGGAGACTAAATGTGGAATATTTTACAGCAAAAAATATGAATTTACAAACAAAACTATAAATTCTATACGATATTTGCCCGATATCCTACGTTAATTTCTATAGGGCAAGTGAGTAATTTTAGACACTTGTTCACAATTAAAATTTCTAAGTTAAATCTTTTCCTCTATTTTCAATAGACTTTCCAGTGCGAAAAGAGGATACCAAGTTGACCGTAACTTGTTTGCATTTTAAAGTTTAAAGCCATTAGTAGATTGCACATTATCTGTCATTTATTTATTATTTTATCTTTAAGTGAGTTTTAAAGAAGTTAGTAATTTTTAACAAATGTTTGGCGCAGCTTAGCGAAATTCTCCAATTAACCTGCACTGTCACTCACTATATTTTCATTAATATTTGTTGCTAATCATGGTTCAATATAATACAAATAATAAATTCTAGCTTTAAACTGGAAAAAATTTTATGGTTACCCTATGGAACCAAATTATGCAACGTTTCAAAAGGAATGGGAAGGATTCGCAATAATTTAGCGTTCAAATGTGTGTTCTTTGCCGAAATGTTGTGGGTTCGAATCCTGATTGCATCGATACATGAGGAATAAGGGAGCGACATTTCTCGTGAGAAACTTCCGAGAATAATGCATTGATTTAGTTTGTCGTAGTCTTCAGCTGACAAGAATTCAAATTTATGAAATCGGTCGGCCGTCCAAATCTCGTTGAAAAAAACTGTTGCCACATTGAATTATCGAAAGAACAACGTTTAAAAGTTCTGCAAACATCTCGTGAAAGGACTGATTTGATAAATGCATGATTGTCTTGAACAAACTAAGAAAAGTGAAAGATAGTCTTTTCTCCAGATATCGATTAAGATTACAGTCGTATTTGCTTTTAACTAAAATATAACGACACATAAATAATTTAAGAGGATTCAAAATTCTTCGATCGAACTTTAAGGTGTTTTTGAGCACGCTACGAGCATACATTTTTATATAAGCGCTGAAAAAGACAAGTTGAAGCACAGACACGACAGGATACGAATTTTCTTACACGATCATTGACAAGTTCTTTCAACATCGTGACAAATGTCGAGCCTTTTACTTCCGATGATTTTCTGATCTTATCTGACCTTCATTTATGAGGTCCAGTTGACTGTCGAAACATTTCCGGTTGCACGTATGCGAGAATTATCTGCCATCTTTGAAACTGTTCGGCAATCGTTACATTGACGCTAAGCATGTTTTACTGTTGGTAGACGCGATTTTCAACAATTGTAAGCATCGCTATAAGAACTTGCGTATGATGTGTAAGTAAAAGTTATATTTCGTGTCTGTTTCTTAATGTTGCGGATCCATGCATCACTTGCAAAATACATTCCTACAAAAAAAAAAAGTTTTATAGTGTGTTCACTATTCCATAAAAAGTTTGTCTCGCATGACTTCTGAATCCTTTTTATAAAAACTGATTGGGCCGATACCTAGGGGCTCGGTATTAGCTAGTGATAAGCCAATTTCTTTAGATTCACTAAATATTGCCTCTCAAAACGGAAATTTATCTAATGGACTCCAATCAATAATTTTTCTAGCCAATGAGATAGCATACGCCTTCTTTGGAGTAGATTCATCGGAAGGAGTTCATTGTTTTATAATCATAGCTTAGTTCCTGGTGCATAACGATGAAACTAGGTGACGATGACGACTCAACGCGGAAACAATCAAATTTGATTTTACAGCAAATGGCTGCCGTGTCAAATTTAACCTGTGAATCAGTGTCACATTTGTTTTGACGCTATTTAACAGATGACAGCACACAATACTCATAGTAATACCAATTAGCCGAAGCAATGCCATTGGTCTTGAAAACTTTCTGAATCACCCTCGTACACCATGTTTCAAAAGAAATTCGTGTCAACTTTTCCATCTGTCACTCTTTTTTTCTCTCAAATCCTTCGGTTATTTTAATGCGTTTCTGGTACATAAGACTGTTCGGGGCCCAAAGTCCACCCGTTGGCGTGGTGTGGATGTTAGGAGAGGGGGGTGCCAGCTCAGGTGTCGCCCTCGTCACTTGACCGTGGTTCAAAATTACGAGATCCGTCGCCAGTAGCCCTCGTGTTGCTTCTAGTGCGACGTTAATAAAAAAAAACTAAAACTAAACTCTGGTACATAAGAGATTTTTCTTTACATTTAGGCTCTTGTGCCATAAGACCTCACAGTCACTCACTCACTTTACTTTACATTTTGATGTTGATAAACTCGAAATTCATTATTGTTAAAGATTTATATGCAATGCAGAATATTATGAAGGTTAATAACAGCTGTTTCTATTAAAATTTTTGTTGTTTACATTCTACAAATCGTATGTCTTGCAACTTAACGGCATGCAAAAGTCGCTCTTCCGTTCAGGTAGTTAAAATGTTCTTTTATTTAAACTTTATAAATACGAATTATAGGTCTTATCAACGAGTTTCCGGGAAATGCGGGGTTTCCACAAAACCCTGAATGACGTACTAGTTTAAATACAATACTTTCAACACATCATTAGTTCGGTTACCAACGAGATAAAAATTCTAAAAACGTATTTAGGAAGCTTTAACCATCTTCCCTGCAAAATTTATAGATTTGTTTGATATAATTTCCAATTTAAGAACATTAATTTTCTTTCTGCTTTCATTTTATTTTCCTTTCCTTGGTCACGCATAGATGTTTTTCAAAATAAACTACTCCCCTCATTTCTTATTCCTTTCTCCTAACGCATTGAAGCGTGCATCCCTAGTTATCCACGTTCTATGAAGAAAGTTGGATACGGGGTATTACTTGCCAAAATTTGCATTCGGCTGCTACATGTACAGGAGGAAGAAGGCCGAAGCAAAATACGTGACACGGCAAAACATGTAGCGATGCAATTAATGGAAGATATCTATTCCAAATGTTCTACTGGATTTCTTCGTGGAAAAAGTTTACATGCTTTTGTTGGATGCGGCAGTCATCTTTTGAAGTCAAGAATACAATAAGCCCGAAAATAATGCTGACAATTGATTACGTTACAGATTTGTAGAAATTTATCTAAAGTGACAGAGTACACCTTCGAAACGCAATTTTTGTCAAAATACTGTCGGGGCCCAAAGTCCTCCCATTAGTGTGGTGGGGATGTTAGGAATCTTAGCTGTCGTCCTCGTCACTTGACGGGCCGCGGTAGCCTAGTGGTCAAGGTCGTGGACTCGCGGCCGGCTGTTTTCGTTCAGTCGCGGGTTCGATCCTTGGCCGCTAAAGACCCGCCGTGTAGCCGGGACTGATGCACGTTAAATTGTCGGGGGTCGAAAGTCCTCCCGTTGGCGTGGTGTGGATGTTAGGAGAGGGGGGTGCCAGCTCAGGTGTCATCCTCGTCACTTGACCGAGGTTAAAAATTACGAGGTCCATCGCCAATAGCCCTCGTGTTGCTTCTAGTGCGACGTTAATAAAAACTAAAGTAAACAAACTAAAACTTTTGTCGAAATATTGATTTTATTTTTGCTCTTTTAATCTTTTATCGATAAAAATCTGTTGGCCACCCAAGGAGCTACTGTTTCAATTGGATCACTTTTGGGGTACCAGACAATTTTCAATTTATTTTATTTCTTACTTCCATTTTAATTACATTTAGCTTAAATATATTCAATTTAATAATTTATCGTTTGCTTTCATTATAATATCGAAAAAATTTACTATTGTCCATTTCTCGATATTTCGTCGTTTACTTCTTATATTTAATCGAGTAATTTAATAATTATAAAAAAAAGCGCCCTTTGGGTGGTTAAGTCTGTTCTTTACAAAACTTTATATGAAATTTTTTTAATTCCCTTAATTATTTCTTTGTTTACACATATTTGAATATTGTTCCTAATTTAGGAACTGAATTACATCTGCTTTAATGTATTACTCGATCATAAATATCTGGCTAGAGAGGCTCTAGAAACGAATTTTTTTTTAATAATTTTTCATTACTTCAAAACACTATCTCAAATTTTACGCATCAATGAACCTGAAATTTTATGTTTTTCAAATACCTATACATAGAATATTCCTGAGGTTTTTATAATGAGCAGAATTTTTACACTGCAATAAAATGAAAATTACAAAATGACTTAAAAAAATTCCATTCCTCAGAACTCGAACTACCATAGCGTCCCGCGTAAGGGCTATATTATCAAAATAATAGTCTAATCCCTTGATAAGGTTATATTCTGTATTCAATTTTCAAAATATCGATATATTTTCTTTTGAGTTACCGTGTTTTTTGCGGAAAGTCTTAATTTTTGCATATATTTGTATAAAATGCCCTTTTGACTGTTAAAATATACGCTAACAAAACTTTTCATAGGTGTTTTCCTAATTTTGAAGCCCCATTAATTACGGTCGTATAATATGCATTTATCGGCAAAATTTACGTTAATTAAAAAAAAAAATTCATCGAAGGTGTACTGTTACTTTACATACGTAAATTGAATTGCCAAAGACCTCAATCTAGGGGGAAAAAAAACAGAATGTAATATTTCTTATGTATTAATACTTTTTGAAAAGTTCATCAATCTCCACAATGGAAAAAATCTTGTATTTTCGTGAAATGCACCGAATATTTCTTATTCTTCATAAAATCTTTACGAGGCACAATTGTTCGCTTCCATTGAAAACTAATAAACTGAACAAAAATTATTACTCTGTAAATTAGAGAGCGATTCCAATTAATTTAATTTAAAAACTATGACATGTGTATTGCACAACTGCAAAAAGGTCATTCATTATACTTTTTCGATCATCTCATTCTAATTCGAAAAAGTTACTTTTGAAAATGTCCGTTCAGATTTTGTAGTAGCCGTGATCGTGAACTCACTACCGGCATTGCTTCCGTCGAGTTCAGTTCGAGTTCTGATGCCATCGAAGACCCGTCGTGTTACGAGGCTGATGTACGTTGAATCTGTCTGGGCACCTAGTCCTCCCCTTGGGGTGGTGTGGAAGTTTGGAGAGTTGAGTGCTAGCGTTTTCGTCACTTGACTAGGGTTTCAAAATGACGAAGTCTGTCGCTTATTTCCATCATGCTGCTTCAAAGTGCAACGTTAATAAACATTCTATATAGTAAGATTTTGTATGCGAGAAATTCTATTTTTACCTATCCTAATATTGCTGTTGCTTTTTAATAGAAATTTTTAAAAATTTAATATGAAAACATGAATATTTTTGAAAACTTCTAATTTTGTTTTGGAATAGTTTTTTTTTGGGGGGGGAGGGGGTTAAATCACATTGGGACTTTACCAGAGGAATATTCGATCAAAGTCGACGAAAAGACATAATTACTTTGTCTTGGTAATCAATTTTCATTGCTAGGGATTATTGAAGAAGCAAGTGGGTGTAGACATTTATTCAAAAAAATGAGAGAACAAATGTCCTCAATGTTGGAAAAATATTTAAAAAAAGTAAGATTTTGTATTTTTGTTATGTAAGGAGGACACGATTAGAATTTATACACTTTAACCATCTTTGTTATGCTTTTGTTAAAATAAGGGGTTTTACTACTTTTTTGCTACTACTAAGTGCCAGTTTTATTAATATACACAGACACGAGGCAAAGAAATCACTTAGCCATATGGGAAAAGCATTTAATATAGTAAAATGTGTATATTTTTGCAATTTAAATCGCAGGTTATTAAACTTTTTTTTGTTATATGAACACCTTTGCTAGAAATTTGAAGACCACCGATCTTTTCTCTTAAACATTTGAAATAATGAATATGTTAAAAAAAATTGCAAGGGATATAAAATACTTTACAGAAGAACATAGTTCAATTATGTATATGTTCTTTACTTTTTCTGTGATAATTCATATCATACAAAAAATACTAAATTTATTACATAAATTTAAGAAATGAAAGCAATATCTAAATTTTCTAAAATGACTGCATTTCCCTAATCTATAGATTTATGGGTTTTATCTAATTTTATGCATTTAAAATCATAAATTTATATCCTACTCGGTAATGCATAGATTCATTTAAATGTACTGGTCATTTCGAGAAAGATTCATAGCTTAAAGGAGTGTCAAACTTTTACCATGTCATAATTATTTTTTCGATTAAGATGCTTTAGAATATTCTTAAATACATGCAGCTTAACATTGACTGTAATTTTACTGGACGCTTCAAAAGAAGGGAAATGCTAGTAGTAGTAGTAGCATAGAGATATATTTTTTCATTTGAAGTTAAAAGATGAGGAGCCATCGACATCCATCCCCATATTATAACCATTCTTAGATGGCTTGTTTTGGGAAGAGCCAAAGAATACAAAACAGATTTTCATCCAACCGACTGCTGTTGCAAAGATCCGCGTGCGAAGGCTTTTTCCTAAGTATTCTTTTCCCCTTCTGACGTCATAGTGAATGTGTGCAGCTAATTCAGATTTGCTGACGTAAACGGCGCTGCTAAAAGATCTCTCTCCCGTCTAACGGGAGGCCCGTCAGGGTATTCCATTTCCTTTCTCACCTCGACCGTTGGCGATGCTTTACCAAGTTGGATACTCATGAGAGAGGGGGAAAAAATTACCGGTAATCATTAGTAGGCCGTTAGGATTTGGATGCACCATTCGCCGGTACATTGTTTTCAGTGCCTTCTAGCCTGAGGGTATATAAAAGCCAGTCTGATGTGGGATTACTAACGTCTGAAAATTTCTCGCAAAAATTACTAATAAAAAAACATTGAACAACGGCTGTATGTTTGTAATTAAGCGATGATGTTTTTAATTTTTTTTCCATGACTATACTCTCATCTTACCTTGGACTTCAGTAAATTACCACAAGTTTATATCACTAATGAAATTCAAAAGAGTACATTGTCATTTACAAACGGTCATTTGTAAAAGGATACTAGATAAAACAAAACTATTTTATAGTTTTTATTCTTCACAAATATAAATTGAAGATTTAGATACCGAGCACTTAAATATTGCTATCAAATCAATGCTACAAATCGTACTCCCTTGTTAAACAATGAATATTTCTTTGTCTAACTGTTTTTGTATTTGTCATAATGTTTAGCTTAATAATATTATGATCATCCTAATATTGAAACACAGTTTGTTGCTAGTTTAGATTACACTGCAATTTTAAATATAAATTAATATTTATATAATGAGTATACAAAACGCATCCTCTTGGAGACATTGTTGTCACTGTATTTTTTTTTTTTATAAATCCGTTATATTTTAATTACAGATTCCTACGTGTTTGGTTCTTTTAATATTCAAATCCAATATTTATATTTATTTTAAATAATAAATAACTTAAGAAGAATTCATGCAATTCAAATTGTAATATGAACTAATTTAATATTCGCATTTTCATACTTTGTACTAAATAAAAAGCGTTTCAAAACTTCATTTACGACCTGCTTCTTTAAAGATGATAGCCACCCGTATAGTGACCGGATGTGAAAGGTTTATCCCACTGTAACTCATGCATGCCCTGCCGCTGGGGATTTTATGGTCGTCCAGGTTGTAGGAGAGACGCCTCAGGGGCGTACCTTTTTTTAGTAGGTACGGGTATCATGACCCCGAGCCACACTAGTGATCTTTTTCTTACCCATGGGGTTTACTGTCTTTGGTAAACACGGGTGACTCGTCCCCAGAATACCCTACCAATCCCTCGCAGTTTTCGGGCCTCCTTCTTAACCAATTTATCTTTTTCAATTTTTTTCACATGTCTGGAAAACTGCTTTCCATTCTCTCACTTAATGTCTAGACCACAGTTACATCTTGTTTCGCGCAGCATAATCATATCTGGTCACCAGTCATTTAATTGCACTTTCTCTCACTTATTTGGATTGGCGTAGCATGGCCTCATCAGGCTTTTGCGTCATTAAACTCCATCACTCACATTGTAGATGGTAGCTTAATTTTCTTAGGAAAAAAACTTCAGTTGCATATTATAAGAAAACAATATCTCCAGAAATTTCAAATTAACTTAGATACTGAAAATCCGTGGTGTAAAATTAAACGCCGGTCTTCCCGATTTCCGTCGAGATGCTGTAAATTTGAATTTACATGTGTACCACTTTATAAAAAACTATAATGGTTAATAATTTTTTCCTTTTAAAATTATATTTTTTCTTGTTAAGAAATAAAATTTCAGAGCAGGAGTGTACTCATAACAAAGGAAGATATAAGTAACTGATATCAATGCAATCTGGCCCTAACCTGTTGAGAGCTCGACAGGCTTTGTAACTTACTGCACACTGCTTTGAAACGGGCCTCTAACGGATGAAAATACTGTTTCAATTATCATCCTCGTCACTTGAACAGAGAAATCGTTTGCCAATAGCCGTCGTACCGCAATGTGAATTCAAAGAACAAAATCTTAATTGTGCAAATATACAGAGTGGCTCCCAATTGAACACAAAACGTATTGTTTTCATCTGTTACCAACATTATAGCCTTATCGTTTTGCAGTAATTTTTCTTCATATTTTATGTTTAATTTTATTTGTTCTCAAATTTAGTAAATCAGAATTCAAATTTAATCAAAACTGGAAATTTTTAAATGGATATATATATATATCAATCTTGGATCAGTGAAATGAGTTTCATAAAGAGAGATATTACTTTTTTATTCGAAATAAGCCCAGACCAATGCGAATTTTGAGCTGTGATTCAAAAGTCAAATTAATATGCAGATTTTGATTTAAACGCATACAATACTTCTGAGAATTTTTTTTTTAAAAATCTAAATGTCTGCATAATCATATCATTTACACCTTTCATCCATGCTATATATCAATGACTAAAAAATGAGAAGAATAAAACTGTTTTGTTATATAAATTAAACAGATGTTTGAAATTACGTAATTCTTAAATTTAGATGCAGTATTTTCTTTTTGTACTCTTTCAATACTTCCTCCCTCATAAATATTACTCTAGTAGCATTTTGAAATCAACTCTATGTATGCATTTATTCAATTTCCTAACAGCTAATTATGCAGGTAATCTTCATTTTTAGATCCTATTGTTTTCATTTTTGCTTTAGAATTCTTTATTAGCAATTCCTTTACCAGGGTCTTATCAAACCAAATATCTTTCAGAATGCTATTTATTAGTGTTTTTGCGACGAACTGTATGTAATTTTTACGACAGGAACATAAGTTTTCTAAGAATCTAATCTATCCGTAAAAATTCGAATTGACTGTAATTATATTTTGTAGATAGTTTGACGACAGCATTGCATTAAGATTTCATTTAGCATATTTGATCCAATTTATGGCCATCTTCACTTAATCTTTAAATAATATAAACTTGGCGCATTTTCTTCAGATCGAGAAATTCTCTAACATTAATGTTGCGTTGTGACTCTTATTCTACAAGGAAGAAGGCCGCGGTAGCCTAGTGGTCAAGGTTTCGGATTCGTTGCCGCCGGTTTTCGTTCAGTCGCGGGTTCGATCCTTTGTCCGCCAAAGACCCTCCGTGTAGCCGGGGCTTGATGCACGTTAAATCTGTTCGGGGCCCAAAGTCCTCCCGTTGGCGTGGTGTGGATGTTAGGAGAGAGGGGTGCCAGCTCGGGTGTCGTCCTCGTCACTTGACCGTGGCTTAAAATTACGAGGTCAGTCGCCAATAGCCCTCGTGTTGCTTCTAGTGCGACGTTAATAAAAAAAACTAAGCTAATCTACAAGGAAGAGCATATGTTTTACTACTTGTTACTGTCAGAATAAATCCCTTTTTTTTTTTTAATAAAATGTGTTCAATGCTTCATATCCTACGATTTAATCTTAAATTGATATTTAACCGCAGTTGGTAAAATGTCGTATTCATAAAATATTTCTAATTTTCAAAGATAATTACAGAAAAAGGAGTTCGTATTATAATCACAGGAACTCCGTACTAATATTTGAACATTTTTAATTTAAGAAAATGAGTTCAGAGTAAGACACTGCTCCATGACATAAGATGAAAATATTCTGAAATTAATCGCATGTCACGATTATGCCTTTATAAAAAAATAACTAATTTTGTAAACTTTTTAGTGACTTATGTTCTCGGAATATTTGGTTCTTCTGATATTGTATCCTCGCTAATGGACTAAAAATTAAAAGTTATAAGAGCCTTAATGTCAAAAGATAAAATAACATTTTTAAAAAGATAATCATTGTATTAAAATATATTTAAATGCAGTAAAGTCCAGAAAGGAGGTAAAAATTCCTTTTTTAAAAAACACTTTCAGTAAAAATAGATTATACTGTTTAAAATTCCGCTTTAAGTTACAGGAAAATATCTGGTACTATATATCTAAGTGCTAGTTCTTTTTACTGCAAAATGCAATTTACCGTTAAGTTATTTCTTGATAAAGTACTATGAAAATATATGTAACTAGATCTTGTACTGGAGAAGTATGTTGTAATTTATATGCATCACAGTATCTGTGAAACCTGTTTGGCCACACTTTCCATAAAATTACATATTGCAACCATTTTTATGGTTTTCATTAAGAGTTTAAATGGTTTCGCAGTTTTGTCAATGAGAGACATCATACGAGTATCTTATTGCAGCAAAAGTTAATCCATAAAAATAAAATGTTAAAGCTCGTTTTATTTCAAAAAAAAAAAAAAAAAAAAAATTAGAACATGTTGTTTTAGCACAAATTTTTTAAAAAAATCGACTCGTCTTACCAAAGATTTGAATTTATGATAATAGTATCGAGTTGAAAAAAAAAATTACTTATGCAAATGCTACAATATTTTTGGAATATTTTTTAGTCTCATTTACTTCTGTTTTACATAGTCTGCGTTTCATAAATTAGATATTTACTACTAACAAAATTTTAATGTGCATGGATAAATATTTCTTCGCTTTTCAAGGATCAAAAGTTAGAAAATGTAGTGCATTTTTAGTAATGCACCCGTGACTCTTATTTGTTTTAATTTTTAAATATGCAGAGAAAGAAGATGTTCTTAGATATGTACTGCCAAATTATTAAAATGTTAATACATTTAGCATTAATTAAAAAAAAACATGCATTTAATGAATAAAACAATAACATTGGAAGCCATTAGATGACTAAAGAAATGTTCCGAGATTATGAATTTTTGTAACATTCAGATACTAATTGGTTGCTATGGGACACTAACGGATTGTTTTGTTATTTAGCGTAGCCACTCATTTGTTTTGAAAAATGAAAATGTAAGAGCAATTAGGTATGTATTGTATTGTATAATATCCAGATGCTTTCAAACATATTCGAAAATGGGAATTGCTTCACTAACTGGGTATTACATTAGCCAAATTTTCTTTTAAATTGTATGGTGATTTTGTACTAAAGACTGTCACAAGGGCAGCGGAACGGTTATTCGATTACACAAATGCTTATCTAGTCTACTCTGCTTTGTCATTAATACAGTGGAATTATTCGTAGAACACGAGTCATTTCACTTTATTTCATCAGATATTTCATTTAATTAAATGCTTGCGTTTTTGCATTTTGTTCTATTGATTCTTTGTTCTTTTGTTGTGAATAAAACGAAAGAAGCTTAAGATTATCTTAAGGTCATTAATTTAAATTTTAGGGATTGAGTTGGAAGGCGAAGAAACCTCATGCGTTCTTTTTGATTATAAAACTAAGTTCATGGAAAATCCAACCAGATGCTTGTAGGTGATAAGTTTAATAAATGAAAATATTCATTGCTCATATTTCTCCAATTTTTAAAAGGGGGACATGTTTTCTCGTTTCATTTCTTCCTTTCATGGCCTTTTTCTATTCTTTTTTATTCTACTTGTCACCACAAAGTTCATGGCCGGACTGTGATCCATCATTTGTGACAAGAACCAGCTTCTGCTGAATTCTACAATGTAGTCTTAAGGCGAAACAATCGAGTCGTGAAATCTAAATCTTATATCTTCAGTTCGTCTTATTTTAGTGAAGTGCTTCTCGTGTTATGATTACGTACTTAAATTAACGTAAAGTGTGGTGAAAAGAAAGAATAACATATGTTACTCTATGTTTACTGTCTTGTAGTTATTGATATATTCATTGTTTTATGTTTTGAGAACGAATGGATGGCAAATCAAAATTAAATTGGAATATTCTTGGCTGTTCGAAAGCCTTAAATTTGTTTTCATATAAAATAAGGGCACAAAGAAAATATTATACAAATGACATTTAGTCATTTTAGATTTCCATATATTTCAATTCCTTGGAGTTTCTAATGTTAGTATGAGATCAGTTTACTGCAATTTTTGCACAATTGTTTCTGAATTACTGGCTCATTTGTGCAATAGTTCATCGAATCTCGATCGCATATCTAAAATAGATTGTTTTTGAGCAAATAGAATTGGAGTTTTTTTTTAAAAAAAATAACATGCATTTCTTTTTTATTTAGTTTTATTTTCAGAAACTAATTGACTAGAGATTAATCAGAATAAATGAGAATATACAGAGTTTAATATGTATCAATTCATTCATTGGTACAGCTAACAAACGCTTTCATAATACTTTCGACGATCTGGAATAAACATTTACGAATAAAAATATTTATTAAAATGTAATATATTTTAAAATGATTTCACCATCCATTCTTCTGTTTTCAAGATTCTAAGTTCAAGAAACCATGAATTACACTGTGAACTCTATCCCAACTCCTTACGTGTATACCTTTACTTTCTTGGGCCTCTTAAATTCATTGTTCTTTCACTTCATATTGTTTTTGAGTCACACATGACGGCACTGTATCACGTTTTTCCTGCCTGGCGCTACCGCTAAAAATGCTTGGCGAAGAAAATTTCCCCTTGTTCGACTGTATGGCAACCCTCTTCAATGCATCGTAAGCGGTTTAGCTTCAATCGCTCGGCGAAGAGAGTGAGTCTAACTTTCCTGTCGGGACTTTTTTCCCCCCATTTTTATATGCTTCCCCCCAATCCGGCGACCCGTGACTTATCAAAAAATCCGATCTCACCCGGCATTACTTTCTCGCTGATTTATACAAAAATTAACCGCGGAAAGGTGGCTAAATACTGCTAGGTTGGATTTTTTTCTCGGAAAGTACATAGGTTCCAAGTGGTACGTGGCATTTTCAAGTTATCGCCAACCACATTGGGGTGAGTTCTTATTTCTTCAATATAATAAATGGTTTTAGACTTTTTTTGAGACTTAATTTAAAATTTTTGGGCTTTATGTTTCACTTTAATTTCCGCTTTTGTTCTGTTGAATCATATTTTCTAAATTTTTCCGGAAAAAAATGTTTAATTATATCCGCATG
The DNA here is from genome assembly GCA_019974015.1 of Nephila pilipes. NCBI lineage: Eukaryota > Metazoa > Arthropoda > Arachnida > Araneae > Nephilidae > Nephila > Nephila pilipes. The sequence continues at coordinate 105,341 of BMAW01080797.1, forward strand.
GGCTATTTTCGAGGAAATATTAGAAACTTACTCGCTGGTTAAGAATATTCGTGTGCTGGAAAACGTGTCTTTCGTCAAGGTCATAAGAGCTGGAACCGATATTTAAGTAACTTGGGGCGCTTTTACCAATCACAATGGATTTCCACAAGTTGCTCTGCTATTGGTATTTGAAAAGAATAGGGGGAAGGGTAAAAAGTATTAAATATTTAGAATAAATTTCTTCGCCCTGGACAATGTGAATATATTACAAAATGGTACAGAGTTGATAAGGAGGAATATATTTTATCAGCACGATAGGGGAAGTGAAATTTCATTACACAATAAAATTCAACTTGTATCAAACATTTTCCTGAATAGAAACACAGGATGTGGATCGAAGATTCTTTTGCATAAAATGGAACGTGTCGGCGTTGAAGAATAAGCACTTGTACGGATAGTAATTACACAAATCTATGCGCAGAACTTTTTGATTTTAAATATCATTTTAGAATCTATTTAATTTTTTCAATAAAGAATGTTGTGTGTGAATTTTTTTAAGAAATTACACAGTTTTTTTTGTGAGTAAAATTTAAGATGTAGTAAAGGGTAACGAAGCAGTTCACTGAACATGCGCTATTTTATCATTTATAGTTTCATATTTTTAAAATCAGTTAGACAATGTGTTCAACAAAAAAATACATGTTTATTTTTGATGTTTCGGATAATTGATAATGTAGTTATCCTAATATTTTATTATTGAAATATAGTTACTCGAGCATTTTGCCAGAATAAATAACACTATAGTATAATGCATTTTATGAACAAAGGCTTGCTTGTTAAAGGCTTTTAAGAATAATATAATTTGCATTCAGTTTTGAGTTCCCTTTTTATGAATTTAATCAGATTGATGTTACATATGGAGTTAAAGATTTTTATCTTTTAGAAATTTTGTTACTAAAGTTATGGTACATGAGAATTGAATAATCAGTGTAATACATTTATTAAACATGGTTATTTTATTGGGAATGGAATACTACTTTCATTTACTTAAAAGTAATATATTTTCATTGAATAATTAAATGCTGCTCGTCATGTGATGGTTTATAAAAAGTTCCCTTTATTTTTATTCAGCGCACAAACATCTCACTGTTCTGCGGTTCAGTCTGATTCTACCAATTCAGTTATTTGTTCAGTTGCGATTTCGTTTAATGTAAAGTGTGTTTTGATCTTGTGTCCAGTCATCACGATTCAGAAACAGTTGATAATGTGTCATTTTGTCAAGCAAAAAATAAACCAACAAAGTTAGAAATGTTTGTTTAAATCGATGCTTTATAGTTCTCTACTGAGCCACCATTTTTGTTGGAAAAAAAAATTTACTACTGGCTCTTGGACAGTAACATGGTGGAAGGGTTGTTCAAAGTCAGGATTTCTATCAAAATCTGTGCTTTTTTTTTTTTTTTTTTGTGAATGTTAATGTAATTTGTTGCTTTGAAATTTAATAAATGTTAATGTAATTTTAATATAATATGGGACACTATCAATGGGAAAATTACTTGGAATTGTAAGTAGCTTACGTGTTTTGCTTTTTGTTTAAAATCCTAATTTTCTCCACATATCTTTTTCACCTTTTATTTTTTAGAGCATGTAACAATACTCGAATACATATTATCTTTGTGTTTATTCATTGCACACTACGAATACGCTTAGGGAGTGAGTCACTAAAACTTCCTAAGTATATTGCACTTTTTGTTGCAAGAGCTATCTACACAAAGTAGGTGGTTTGGACGAGGACAAGTATTTAAATTTTTCTTTCCATATAATAAAGTGCAGTTACAATTGTATAAAATATCTATTTTGAATAAAACTAAATTCACATGATTAATTCCGTTTTAATATTGACTCGTCCCTAACATACAACGTATGAGATATCTAATGCATCTGCAAAAGATGCATTAAAAACTCTTTTTTTTTTTTTTTTTTTTTTTTTTTTTTTTTTGCAGATACAATGAATATCCAAATGAAGTATGTTGTTGTATGAAATAAAATAAAAAAAAAATGGAATTGAAATATGGATGATTCATTTTATAAAATCGTCTTTCTTAAATTTTCTAACTAAACACGAGTTTTCTAAAATACTATCTTCCCATTCAAATATATTTACGTTTGAATTGCACCAAAAAAAATTTTGAGAACTTTTATTTTAGTAATACTATAAGTGTTGGCCCAAATCGATGCAAATAAAAAAAAATACTTTTAACAAAGATTTGCTATTCTGTCTAAGAACATGATTGTCTGAATGTTAAATTTATTTTCCTTATTTTTAATATACTTTATTCATCCGAAAATGAATGTCTTTTGAAGCATTAAGGCATTTCTTTTATTCAATTTAAAGATAGGAATTCTAATTTAGTATATAATATTTGAAAACGAGGTAATTTGAATTCTGTTTTATTACTTCTTAATTCAATGTTTGTGTGGAGGGGAGAGTTACATAGATTACCAATATCGTTTCGTAAAATTCATACATAACATTATTAATAAGTGCATCACTGATAACTAGATTTTAGGATATCTTTTAAAAATGGGTTACTACGAAAATGCCTTACGTTTACAGAATTTACTGGTGTGTTAACACATCCAATTTGCATATTTTTCAAAAGAAACAGAATTGTTTTAATAGATTCGCAGTTATTAAGTAAGTGGAATGTTCAAAAAACAGATAAACGAAGGTTAAACTTCGCACATTCTTTCTGCAGCTGATTTTCGTGTAGGTGGCTTTAAAATGTCAAAATTTACAATTTACCGATTCTGGGCTTAACGGCCTTGAATATCAACCTCTGTCTTTCCGCATTCTTATTTACAACAGTTTGGTGTCGAGGATGCATGCAGATAAAAGAAGTAAAATGGATGAAAAAGAATAAACTTCATTTACAACGCTCGTTTCCTGTTTACATTTAAAAATTTTCCTTTTAAAAAGTTCTTATCGGCATAAATTTTCAGATAAAGCTTGAAAAGGAACTGGTTGAATGACAAACAACTTGATATATTACAAACTAATTTCATGTATTTTGTTAGTTGTTTTTTGACATACTGGTTATGACGATGATGGGCGAACTAATATATTGCAGAATAATGCTACTCACCGTATATCGTGGCTGATGCACGTTAAATCTGTCGAGGCTCCAAATCCTCTCATTAGCATGGTGTAGAAATTTGGAGAGGAAGATGCCAAATCAATTGTCGTCCTGGTCACTCGACCGAGATTCAAAATTACTCGAATTTCATCTCCAGTAGCCCTCGCGTTGTTTCGGAGTGCTACGTTATTGAAAGAAAAATGTAGTATAATACTTCAGATGCTATTGGTCCTTTTCTTTCTTGTTTAACGATTTGCTTATTTGTCCCGAACTTCGAATCTCAATTGCACCGAATATAGTAGTGAATTAATGTTTTATATTAAATTGGATATGAATGAACGATCTTTTTCGGTGACTTATACCTTATTTAAACTAATTTGTAATTGTGAAATCTTTTCAGTGGGACATGATTGTTATTATTGGATGAGATTGAATTTATGTATTTAACTCTTGTCTGAGATTGGTTCAATTGGTCAGGGTTGACAATATCAATAAAATCCACAATTTAATTGGATTTCAAAGTTATAAGTGGTTTGGGCCCTCAAGAGCTTATCTTCATCAGGTAGATATGGGTATTATTCACCTTATGCAGTTTAGTGACGTTTTCCCTTTCCTTTAGTATTTATCTCCTTTGGGTCATGGGTGACGCGTCTCCTTGTTCTTTCTCAGGTGTGACATTCATTTTTGTCAACCAATTTTATCCTTTTTCCATTTTTTTTTTTCAAAACTTCTAGATCAATTACTTCATGTTTGGCGTAGCATAACCATATCTGGCTTTCATGCCATTAAATTTGACCATCAGTCTTAAGTGGCTTGGCGTGAGAGTATTTCAAATGCCATAATTTGATCATGGTTCAAAACAAGGAAACTAGACACTCAATAGCCTGTTGTGTAGATCCATTGTGACTTTCTTTCTTAATAAATTTACGGAAGTTTAAAAGTAAAAACGAATTGATTAATGCTCAGTGTAATTTTGCTTGATTGTAATTTAGATGATTTGTTTTAGACCTGATTATACAAGGAAAAAATAAAAATAGGTCCAGAATCTGGAACAGTTGGCTAAAACAATAGATACAGAAGATAAACGCTAGATTTTAGAGCATTTGCCTTTTTTAACGGAACTCATAATTAATAGAATTGACAATTTTTTCGGTGCATTCCCAATTTAATTTTATCACAATCGTTACATTGTTTTTAAGGGTTCAACTCAGTTTAAAATATTTTATTTAGCTTATAATTATGCGCCACTTAAATTTAAAATACAATTTGGTTAAAGTTATGAACTGCATTTAAAACTATACAATCTTAACAGTATTTCTCCCGTAGCAGCAATTGTTGAGAATTTTAGATTTCAACACCCCGTCGCATTCAATCAAATTTCTTAAGGACTTTAAGGCTGCATACCTTGAATTATTTATCATGTAAACATAAATTATACATTTGTTAAGAAAATGTATCTCAATTTTTAAATTGATACTATACTGTGGAGATGGGCACGTATTAGGTCAATGAGAACAGCAATTTAGTTTCTCATGTACAATAAAGAGCCTGACCTTTGTTACATAGTATTAAAACACAATCTCAGTTCAATTATGAAGGGTTGTTTAAATAATACTTATCCCAGAAAATATAAATAAAAAAAGGAAAATGCTGTAAATATTTCAATGATTAAATAATAAAATGCATTAGTAAAAAGTATAACATTTAACATCGATTTTAATCAAATCTTTTGAAGTTCGGCGTGAAATTTGATTTGGCAGCAATTCTGTGAGATGATTGGTCAACCGATTTCAGTGAGAGAAATACAAAGTTACACAATAATATAATGTACTAAAAAGTGGAATTAAAGCATCTAGCAGCTATCTTTAAACGTAAACTTGTGTGAAAAAAAAATCTTTGAAATAATGAAATGGGTTTAAATGTTCATTGTACACCCACCCTTGTTATACACATATATTTAATTGATATCATTCTCGCAGTTTCATTACATAGTAACATTTTATGTGAATTTTTTTAAAAATATTTATCAGTATTTTAGGTTAACATTTTTAATTTAATAATTTCGTTAATGTTATGTGAAGCTTTACACCTGCCGCGCCCTGTTAATGAAACGATTTAGTTTAATCGTAAAAAAGTACATTTTATAAATGTTTCTTCAAATAATATCGTTGAACCATGTTCGAAATAAGATGACTGAAATTCGCATCTGAAAGAATGTTTATTTTCCCTTTAATTGATTTTAGACGATATATTTAATAAACAGTGATATATATGGACATAAATCCATTTTACAGCAAGATGTGCGGCTTTCTAAATCCGTACTTCACCCGTGTGATGACCGGGTGCGAAAGAATAATCCCACTGCAGCTCATGGATGTCCTGAGAAGCGACTAAAATTGGTACCCATGTCTGAGGGGTATAGCCGGATACTCTGCCCCTGGGGATATTATATCAGGGAATTGGCCCTCAAGGTTGGGGGACCTCAGGAGCTTGCTTTCTTTAGGTAGATACGGACATGACCCAGAGGCACCTTAGTGATATTTTTCTTTCCCATGGGGTTTAAAGGTTTCTCGACGTTTATTCGAATTAATCGATTTTTTTTTTGTCCATAAATTTTAATTCTACTGAAATTTCTAATATTCCTCCAAATTTCATTACGCGATTCACTTTGAGAAGTCCTGCATTTGTAGGATGTGAAGATGTAATATGTGTTTACGTTGCAACATTTTATTCCAGAAGTCTTCAGGGTTTGGGTTTTATCTTCAACACTAAAACATTGCATTGATTTTTAAAAGTTAAATGTGTAGAACTGTGACGTTTTCCATGAGAACCATCTCCTCGGGTTGAGCATGTGCTGTTATGATTGTTAAAAGTATTGCGAGAACTGTACTTTTTGTGAATACGAATTTCAAAAATTTTCTTGGCAATCTACTACGACAATGTAGAGTTTGCATTAAACAATGAAGTGTTGTTGTTATAAGTTTTTAGCTTGTAGTCTAACTTTAGTTCCCTAGCCATTCATTTATGAGCACCGTACTGTAATGGTGAATAAATTTGACGGTTTGATTATATATAATGGTGTATTATTCAATTTGATTCCCCGATGTCTTGTATTCCGATCAGTACCTTTATTCTGGATGTTGTGTTTTTAAGAGCACGAAGGCTAATATAGAATTCAAACGTTTTGATCAGTTACACCTTGTTTGGCGCAGCAAGGCCACATCTGGCTCTTGCGTCATAAAATTTTCACATCACCATAGGCTAATATAGATCATTTTAAAAATACAATTTCATGACAAAATAGAAAGATATCCTAAATTAATGCGAGATTAGAACTACTGGATCAAACATGTGATTGGAACTAAACCTAGTGCTCCCTGAATTTTTTTTTTTTTCTCGTTATATCGTTTCCTGGGATAGATTGTGTTGCCTTGAACTTTCGACTGACCTTGAACTGGTGTGAAGGATGATTTTGGGAGGAGTTACTTGACATTTTCTTTTCTTTTCTTAGCGGTGGACAGAGGGGTTTGAAGACTGAATTGAAGCTCGTAACCATTCACTGGGGTTACAGTTTCTTGAAAAATGTTTCACAAGTCGGAACTTTCACCAACAAAACCCTTTTATTTATTGCTCTCGACCATCCGCCATTTTGAATTCGTGAGCATAATGCTAGTCCTTTTGAATTTGTACTATCGTCCTCGAATCTATTCTATATCTATTCTAAATCAAAATGGCGTGTTGTCGGGAATCTTAACTGTAGCTAGAACTTGCCTTGGACAAAAAAAAAATCTTTAAAAAATGCATTGAAAGTATAAATTATGAGCAATTTTTATTTTGAAAATTATGGGTTTTTGCTGAATGTACAATGTTAAAAGATCTTAATTGTAAGAAATTGTTGACTGTATATATTTCATTCCTTTATACCATGGCGGTTAAAAATGTACCGAATAGTAGTTTGTTTTTCGGTTTCATTGCTATCTGGTTTTTAGAATCAAGATCGTGACGGTAATTTCTTAAATGCTAACGAACCGAGTCCATTTCAATTTAGACTATTCATGCAAAACCTTCTGTGATTATTTGAACAGCGGATAGTTTAACAGGCGTGCATATTGTACATTATGGACATGCAGACAGCTGTATCGCTTGTGAGTTTTTCTCAAAGTTGGGAAAATATATATTTGATTCAATCTTTAGTTGAATTGTTTCTGTAGCATTTGATTCCGTCGATTTTTAAGTGAAACTTTCTGGTCATAACTATCATGTAAAAAATACTTATTGCTAGTATCTTTTACGTGATAGTTATGAAAAAGATCCAATCTTGGTTTCAATTTAATATATAACTTTTCATACGAGTCTTCCTATGGGGATTACTGTCTTTGGTAAACATGGGTTATCCTAGCGATCCTTCTCTATTTTCGACCCTCCTTCTCAACCAATTTTTTTTTTCTTTTCGATTTTTTCACGTCTGGGACCACAGTTAAATCTCGTTTGGTGCAGCATAGCCACATCTGGTTCTTGCGCCAATAACTTTCACATTCACTCACTAAATTTAACATTCAATACGAGCCTCACTTCTGTTGAGAACAGTTTAAATTTTGTTCTCTAATGGCTCTTTTCTGATTTCTAAACTAATTGCATTTAGTATTTTGTGCATTAATATTGTGTGACGAAATCCTTTCAAATATTTTTAAATTAATTAGTATGAAATGAGATTTGGAAAATATTATTAAAGATTTTTAAAATTCTGATTATATACTTTTTTTCTCATTGTATTAAATTCTGATTACTTATAAATGCAGTTTCATCTTGCTACTAGGATGTAATTGTTAATTTAATTCTACGTACATATGACATCGAAACGTTTCCTTGTATAGTTTTTACAGTGGATTGATTCTGTTTTTCAAAAGCCGTTTGGGAACAAGCTAAAATGTTTTATATTAAAAATGTCTGTTTTTATTTTAAAAAAAACTTCGGTTTCCTCCCTCTCCCATTACCTTTATTTTATCTATTTAAAATCCAATGATGCATTAATAAAAGCGGAGTATCTTAATTTCTTCTATTGAAATTAGAATTTTTCTGTTTACATAACCTGAAATAGAGTCAATTACCTAGTTTCATGCTTATGTAAAAGAATAAGTTCTAGCAAATTTGTCAATTTATGTATTATATTTCTCAATACTCTTGCACATGTAATTCAGTTTTACATAGAATCGAGAAACTGTACTGCAGAATTTAGACTGTGTAAATTAAACTTGAGAAATATTGTTTACTTTTTCGTAAAATACGGCAAAAAAAAAAAAGTATTTATCGAGAATTTTAAGTTGCGATTTTATATATATATACCTGAACTATATGTGAATTTTTAATGACAATTCAGATATTAAAAATTACGATTTGTATTCACTTTTACACAACAATTTATGTTGGGAAAAAAATCTATTTCAAGAAAATTCTGCTAATTTTGTTAAAAGTGCATTTTCTATTACGCGTGAAATTTGTCGGAATGCACATATCGTGTAAAAGATGGCTTAGGTGTGTATCTTTTGCAACTGTAAAGTATAATTGTGAAATAAACTATTTTATTTCTCAATTCGGTGTTTAATTTTGATGCTCCTCAATTTTTATAAGTTGGTAATTTTAGGCTAAATTCTTTTAATTTTGTCTGTGGTAGAAATTCATGACATTTTTTTTTTTCTCTATTGCTTTGTTTTATAGTACTGTAGATTTTAAAAATATGCATGTCCATTGCACTGGGTATTTTTATATTGTAACCCTCGGTATAAAGTCATCCTCATTTCTGCTCCAGAAAAAAAAATTTCGTTTGTAAATATCTTGTAATGTAATAAATTCAATGATTTTAGTCACAGTAATTTTTTTTGATGAATTTTTCATAGATAAAATTATTTATTCGAAACAAAGAGCTTTCGTTTTTGTAATGCAAATTAATATCTATTGTTCTTTCGAATAAATGTTCCTTTATTTAAAGCAATTGTTAAGTATCATTTTGACACTGTAATGCGGATGCTTTTTATACATATATTGCGGTTTCGGGTACAGACCGCTTTTTGGCCTTGGACTGCAGTCAAACGGATGCAACTTTAATACCGATGTTTCTTTAACCTTGGAATTACATAATAAAGTTGATGTCCACTTCAGCTTTTAAAGAAATCGATATGAGTAAATGGTTGAAAACGGAATTTAAATTTTTATTTTTGACACAGTCGTGAATTAAAAACCAGACTTGGAAATTCTATATCAGTATTTAAGGAATATAAGAATGGTTACCTCGCAATAAGACAAGGTAACCACTGTTATATTCCTTAAATACTGTTTTCCGGTTAATTTTATTTCTTTTTATTTTAATTTAAATTTCTATGGAACTTTGAACGCAAGGGCTGCTGTCGATGTTTAATTCGGAAAGAAAAACTAGGAGCCATAGTCACTGGTGTTTTAATTTTTCTGGCGAACCGAAAGACTTTCTTTAATTAGAAATTTGTTTTCTCTGTCAATTAACTTGAAAATTTAATTTTTTTTATACAGGAAAAAAAATCATATCTTTGAAGTTTTAAATCTGTTTAGAAATTTCATTCCAAACTTGATTTTTTTAAAAAAAAATTGATCAAATATCTTACTTAGTTAATATTCATGCATCGTATTGAAACAAAACAAGTATGAAAATTGAAGAACAGTAATTTAAACTATATTTCTTGCAATTATTACTAGCGATTAACAGTTTTACATAAGTTTCCATAACATTTTTTCGTGTAACAGCAATCAGAATAGCATATAAATTTTGTAAGCCAGGTTTAATTTGTTTTAGTACTTAAATTTATGTATTTGATTGGGGAAAAAAAATGCACGAGTTTTTATTACGAAAAACGTCCTTTGCAAATTTGACTGGTTTAAAACAAACTACCATTGTGTATATACATATATACACTAAATTAAGCATCGTGTATTTAGTTGTAGCATTAAATGGGCAAATAAACTATTCTATTTTGAAAAGAAATGAGCCATTGGAAAAATCATAAATTTAGCGCGATAAAAAGACAGTTTAGTTTGTTCTATATATTCTCTCTCCGTACGATCTTTCTTTCGGCTGACAATCTTTGTTTTAGCGCTATATTTAAACGATCGATAAAACTCGATTTATTTTATGGACGCGTATGTTACTTCTCATCGATATAACCTTACTGGATAATGCGTACCATTTATAATGTGATGTCCTTTCTGTTCTTCATAAAAAAAAAAAAAAAAAATATTTCTTCGTGAAAGGATTTTTCCTCATGTATAATCTTTGGTATAAAAATCGCACTCGAAAAATGTTTATTCTTGTTTCACTATTTATCACAATGGGGAAATTTAATTTTTTTAAAAAGACCCTATTTAGCAAGTTTTGACTGAAGAAACAATTATTGTTGCTATATTGTTATAAAGTAGGAATTTTTAACAAGGGATTTATGGGAATCTTTCTCCTTGAAATATTCCTCGAAAAATTTAAAAAAAAAAATCTTCGACTTGGAATAGAAAAACAACTTGAACTTTCTTAATGATTGAAAGACAATTAAATCGTTTATTTCTTTGCTAAAACTAAAAATCTAACGTCGAGTATAATACTTTAATTACATTACTATTGTATTTGTCACCGCGAATACTGCGTAATTGTCCTCACTTTTTATTCGTATTGAGAAAATCTGAATGAAGGTTGATGTCTGAAGAAATTTTAAAAAAAGTAATTCCGAATGCGTCTTTTTTATTTATTTATTTATTTATTGCATGTATTTTAGATATTAGTTTTAATTTTTTTATATTTGATCTGCTAAAAAGAGTTTATATTGAATCATTTTTAAATTTAAAAATGGAATTGAGCATTCAAAGTAATGTTCCGCGGAAATATGCCATAAACTGGCATAGCGCAGCATATTAAACAACCGAATTTCTTTTTTTTTTTTTTATCAGTTGTAATTTAAAATTAGTCGTACCTTATTTTTCATGAAATATTTTTATTGTATAAAAAATAATCCAGGCATTATGGCTATTTTTTTACTGAAGGAACGGAATTTATTTCCTTTAGAATTAGCTAGTTTTTTTGTACGGCTTTTATTAATTGTCTTCGAATCGACAATAATTATAATTTCTTATTTTAAAGGTTTGACATTAAATTTTCCTTCCCTTTTTGTGAAATATAATTTTTTTTATTGTATTTATTTAGTTGTATAACACATTCTACTAAATAGAAAAAAATGGTTATCGATTTTATGTTATTCCCTAACTGTATTAAATAACAGCTAATAGGCACTGTTACTTTTTGTTAAGTTGAAATTTACAACCCTCAAAAAAGGAAGGTCGCTGACATTGTGCGTAATTTTTCTTCATTGCTTTATTTTTTTAATTGGAAATAAGCCAAAAGAGATGTGGCGCCAAAAATTGCAGCCTTGTCCTGAGCGCTTCAACTTTTGGTTCTGTAGCTACATTTGAACAGAGTGAACTCCAGACTACAGCTACCTCGAGAGAGTGTAACATTTTGCAAAAGAGTACTACGGAAACTTGGTGCTATGGTTTTTGAAAGGTAAAGTAATTATAATTGATTTCGCTATTCGCAGATTCCGTGCATGTTTGTGTATAAGATGTGTAGATATCGCTTTCCTTCTCAAATTGATTTTTTTTTTTGTTAATCGCTTAGTTCTCTGTTCATTGGTCCAAAGCAACTTTTCTCTCAATTCTGATTTTTACTATTTTATCCAATTTTCATCAGATTCACCACTACTCCTGTTAAAACAAGCGGAAAACGATTTTTCTGACGTAATTTTAATTTAAAACATACTTTGCGTATTATAAAATATCCATTGCTTACGAATTGAGAATGAATTAACTCGAATTTTGTTAAAATAACGATCACAAAATTTTTAATTGCCTTTTAGGTTTTAGTTTAGTTTTCTCGTTACCTTTAGAAGAAATAATGAACGATAATGTACGGATGTGCCGCGTACAGAAACATAACGTGTGATTTACTTCTTTCCAAAATCTGAATTTTTTTTTTTTTGACGTAACAATTATATAAAAGTTTAAAAGAAAAATTTTACTTTCTTCTAAAATAATTAATCTCCCATTTAGAAATATGGTTATATATTTCAGACATTACAGAAACCAGTTTTCTCCTTTGTTTTAATAAATTTATCTAGAAAAAACTTGCATCTAGAAATGTCTTGAGTGTAATCCTGAGTATCATAAATTGAAATTTTGAAGGAAAATTTCTTTGCTGTATAATTTTTTTCGAATTTTTTTTCCGTCCATCAGCAACTCATGCTTCTTTAGTATACCTTTTTTGATTCTTTGGAAATCTGAAGTTTTGCATCGTTTATTTTCAAATATGAATAGAATGCAAATGCGTTTGATGTATTTATAATTTCCGTTAAACAATTTAATAAAATCTTCGAAAAATTTGTTAATGAACATAAATATGGGGGGGGGGGTCTGCAATTCGCAGTTCAGGAGCTCTAATTACATTTTATATTGTGAGATGGAAAAATAATGTATCGGTGCCCTATCTGTTAAAGATTCTTATTGCAATTATATAATTTTTTGAAAGGTTAATTTTCTTGTTAGAGGTCTACTTGGTGCACTTCAATGATAATCCTAATTTTGTAGAAAAAATTTAAGAAACTTCCATATTGCATATTCTTAACACTTTTATGGAATGCAATTTGTACTCGTTATTTTTAAAGTTACATTTTAATAGTTTGGAAGGTAAAAACTTATAACATGCTCCATTTTAAGTCTCCAGACATTAAACTGTTATAATAATTCCTATAGCAGGGAATAAAAACCATTTTATTCAAAATTTAAAACTTGGAAGTTGAGTTAGCTATTCAGATTTCCTACATTTTTTTTTATATATGTAATTGACAATTTATAGAAAAACTGAAAGGACACAACTATAGACCATAAGATATATATATATTTTATATGATTGTATCAAAAAAAGTCCATCTTGCTCATGGTGGCAGTGATAGCCTAGTGTGGTCATGGTTGCAGCTGTGGTTTTTGTTTAGTCATGGATTCGAACAAAGACTCACTGTGTAGTAAGGCTGATGTATGTTATGTCTGTCAAGGTCCCAAGTCCTCCCAATGATGTAGTGTAGAAGTTTTGGGATTCAGTGTCAACTTGAGTGTCATCTTTGTTACTTGACTGAGTTTCGAATATATAAGGTCTATCGCCAAGAGCCCTTGCAATGCTTTTTACTGTGACACTAATAAATATCACATCAAATCCACCTTGCTCATATTTCGGAACTAATTATATAAAGTGTACGGGAAATATTTCATTGAGTTATGAAAAGTACAATGGGAACTAATTCATCCCTATATTAAATGTTATATTGATAAAAAAAAATATTTTGTCGCAATATAATTATGCTTGATGGGTATGAAAAACTTGGATAGTTATTTGTTTATTATGACTGAGAGACACTTGAACATACCTGAAGATTAATTTAGCATGTCTAAGGAAATTGACTATAAAATGCAGTGAATTTTAACATGAATTTTTTTTTTTTAAACAAAGATCCTGTTTCAATATCAACTTAATAAAAGTGAGGCTGAGTCGCCATGTTGTCAAGGCTAATGCATGTTAAATCTATTGGAGCCCTAAGTCCTCAGGTTGGCTTTGTGTGGAAATTTGGAGAAGAAGGGTGCCAGCTCGGGTGTCATCCTCATCATTTGACCGAGACTCAAAATTACGAGGTCAGACACCAGTGGCTCTTGTGTTGCTTCTAGTGCGACGTTAATAAAACCGAACCAGTCTGAGATGTAGCCTAATCATAAAAACCATAGGGAAAAAAAATCATTTAATTAATTTTAAATTGGTTGAATATATAAAGCGGAACTGTTTTAATCCAATAGCAAATATATTTTTTCATATAGAAAATTTGAATTTTTACTCCTCGGTAGTGTTTTTCAAAATGAAAAACGTCCCTCTCCCCAGAGCTTTTATTAAACTTCACAGTGTTAAAAACATTTTTATTTGAGCTTAAGATCAATTAGAATAAATTTCATGAATTTTATTTCGAGTTCATTGATATTTTCAATTTGGTACATATGATGTACCAAGTTTTACCCATGTGGTCTTGGTCATATCTTTAGGGGTTTTCTGTGTCTTTGGTTAATAAAAAGGTTTCTAGTGATCTTTTCTTATTTCTGATCCTTATTAATATATTATGTTAAATTTGCTAGTTTAGGATAAAATATAAGGTCAGGATATGTTAGAAAATTAATATTCGCAAATTTGTTTTTATTGTTGATCATATTCTTTAACATTTTGCAAATACCACTTTAAAACTGCTTTATGCTGATAAATATATTATTAGTGATATTATAAATTGAAACATGCATTTAGTCCATTTAATTGAAGTTTGAAGAAATATTTAATGGACTAGAAACATTGATTGTTGTAGCATAAAATTTTGCAGCTGTAAATTATGAATATTATCTGAATAACACATTAGAATCGGTGATTGGAAAAAGAATGATATATTCTAAAAATATGGCCAAGTAAGATAATCACTTAACCAACATTTGTAGTCTTTCCTTTGAGTGAAAAAATATTCAGGGAATATCTATTGTAGAATGGAAGCTATCCTTGTAGATTGAAACAATATGAAATTTTTGTTTTCAATGCTTACTTTTCCAAGTTAAAACTCATTTTGTTTTGTAATCATTAAAATATTTGGTTACATAATGGTAAAGTCTTATTGAAGCTGTTTTAATATATGGAACAGGATTTTTTTTACCCGATTTGAATTTTTAACTTTATTTAGTGAATATATATTATAAGCACTGTTATAGACAAATTTTTGTTGCATTGGGAATATGTTTTTGGAAAAAAAACTTGTTTTAGTATTTAAGTTCCTTGAAAAACTAATTGTTTAAATATAATATTGGAGAGAAGCTTTGAAATGGGCTTCTTACAAGATTTAAAAACTGATGTCTTGCAATGAAGTGAAATATGGAATGTCTAATTATTGACTTGTACATGTATTTTACTTTCATGTATAGCTTTAGAACACAAATTTATGAGTAATTGAAACAAAAAATAGCTGGAATTGATTAATCTTAAGTTTTAGTAATTCATGATAAAAAATTTATCATTTGTTTTTTTTCAGTGTGATCAATTCAAAGGTTTACGGAAAACACTTATTGTTTATTAGTTTAGGCATTAATGTAAAAGCTCTTAATTTTAATTCTATGCATGTGACTTTCTAATCATATTTGGATTTTTGTTATAGATTAGGATTATGCAGTTTCATTAAGTATATATATTTTCAGTAACAGTAATAAATAATAAAATGAAGGCTAGATAAACTTTCAAAGAAGTGATTAGAACAATGTGTTATGTAAAACGATATATTTATATAATATTGTCTTTGCTTAAAAAATAAATGTACAACTTACATAAATGAGACATTCTTATATTCAGTATATGATTTAAACAAATGATCAATATTTGAAAATCCATTTTTTGTTTAAAATTTCATGTCTCACTTTGTATATACAAATTCTCATATTTTGAATATATGTGTTATTGAAAAATTTGAAATATGAAGTAACTTGGTGGGGAAATGCCTCAAAATTTGCCTTTTTAAGAATTGAGCCCTGTAATTTTACATTTTTTTTTATCAAATATTTAATTTTATTTTTATGTGGAAGAAAATTGTCATTTTAAAATGCTTTATGCGACTTAACAATTGGGCCCTTGCACTATTAATCCCAACAGTGACTCGTAGTGAATGTGCTAATTCAAAATTAATCAATAAAATTGCCAATGTAATTGGTTTGATTATGAGCAATGGATGTATTTTTCCAAAATAAAATGAATAAATTTATGCATCTTATAAGATTTTCTATACTCTTTGTATCGATTTTATTTTTCATTACATAAATTATTTAATGGAAGTTCTTGATCTATTGCTTAATTTTGTATCATATTGCAAAAGTAAATTCTTATAATTTTTTTTTTTATATTAATTAGTTCCATATAACTTTAAATTGCATTCATTTCATACTTAAAAAATTTGCATTTTTTATTATGCAAATATTTGGACGGTCGGCGTATTATGATTTAAGGTTCACCCAGAATTAGGAACTTGGGTGATTCGAAATTGTGGATCCTCAAGTATTAAAAAATAAAAAGTTTATTCTGGGAACCAGATTTATTCCCAACCATCTGTTAGGAAATCAATGCAAATATAAAATTATTTATTTCCCATTTGGCTGTATTTCTTCCTCTCATTTGGTTAGTCGCGTCAACACGTGGTTCGGAACTTTTTCTGAAAGATATTAGTAAATAATAAAATAAGGCGAAGTTAATGGATTTTTGAACAAAATCCTTTGTTTGTGAAAACTTTAAGCTGACATCAGAAGTTGATTCAAATGTGTTACAGTAAGCACAGAAGTAATTCAAAGATATTATGAATTTGTCCTTGAAACAGATCACTGCTCCTTATTCGTTGTTAGTGCAGGTTGTAGAGATTACGTCAAACTCCCGCTTCACGTTGATTGGCGAAAAATTTCGGCATCTCCGTTGCTAGAGGGCGTGTGTGTTTAGTGAAGTCGATTTAGTGAATGTAAATTTAGGAGTTAGGTTTGAAGCTAGCGATTGGAACTTGATTGTTAGAAAGTATTAACAGAGATAGGTTTTGGTAAGGGTCAAATGACTTTTGACAAAGTAGCACCATTAGGACGTCGTAACGAGGGAAATTTTCGCGATTTTCCGGGGAATTTTCCTCACCACCGGCCGGATCCTGCATTCGAAAGTCAATGGCAAAACCGGGCGCCATGGCTGCGAAATTCACCAGCCGCCATTAATACACGTAATTCGAATGAACGCTGGAACGGCGATCGAGTTTTTAGGTTTGTATTTATAATTCGAAAACTTAGTATAATTTTAAACTTGTTGTGATATTCGCTGCACTGTTTGTCAACAATGTTATGTAACTGTTATGTTGTATAAGAAACGTATGACCATGTTTTCTCTGTATGTCTCATTTTTTTGATATTGTATTGATAATTAAAATTTCGTAACTCCCATGTTTAGTTTTTACCCCCTCGTCAACCACGTGGTTTGCTTTGTCTCAAATCAGTTATAAAGCGTTTGCCTTTAGCCTTAAAATATTATTTCCCACAATTTTAAATTGATAAATTTCTTGTTATATTTCTTCGGCATTTTGCCGTTCTTAAGCAACTCTGATGAAATTCTGTAAACCGAAATCAGTTTGTATATAAGTGATTGTGAACATTATTCACAACATATGCAGTTTCAGATGCCTAAATTTAAAATTCAATGTTGAGAAATTAGTTTTGCGTAATATTTTGTTCATTGCGATTTTTAATTGTGTGAATTACTGATATAAAAAGTATGGTATGATTTTACCTATTCTTTGAAATTATGCATTATTTTGAGGTGAAATGTACCTATGTAATAGTTTTTGCTGTCAGCTCTAAATTTCATGAATAAACTGGGGACAAATGCTTATACATTTGTTTCTAAATTTTTTGTGATGAATAAAAAAACTTGTAATGAAGTTTTTGGATATCCTTCAGAGTAAGTGAATTTCTTTAGAATAAAAGATTATTATTTTTTCATTTTATAATTTATTAAATTGCCAAATTTATTAGTATACAATCAAATAATTATTTGTTGAAATTGTTAAATTATGACTTGTATTTAACAAATTTTATCTATTAAAATTGTAAGTATTATGAAATTGTGAATACCAATGTACAATTGAAATATACTTTTTTTTAAATACAGATAATGCCATATTTACCTGGCACTAGCATCATGTTATGGGAAGCATTAACACAGTGTAAACTTGTAATTCTCTGGATGAAATTGTGGAGTCATGTATTTCCCTGTTTGACTGTATATTTTATTATGAAATTTATAAAGATAGCTTATTTATGGATTAGGTTGTCTTGAAATGCCACATGAAGTTAAATCTTATTGTTTTCGTATTAATATTAGGAATCATTCTGATTATATGTGTTATCGTAGTAATTTAACAGACCTAAATTTTACTTGCTTGTTATTTTTTTGAAATTGGAAATGAGGCTCATTATAGTTGGTATGTAAGCTGGCATTGTCTGAGTGACACTCGTGCTGAACTGTTACATGTTAATGATCTGTTGATGAAAATTTTATGATTTGCGGCTTTTAACTTGGATGATGCCTTTTTTTTGGGGGGGGAGGAAGGGGAAGCTTAATTATGGAGGATTTTTTATTTAGAAATTCTAGGGAATATTAACTGATACTTTTTTTTAATATATAAATGTGTAAATTGCATGTGTTTTTATTGAGCTTCCTGTTTTTAGAAAATTTCACCTACATTAATTTTCATTTAAATTTTTTGATACATTAAAAATGCTGTATTTTATTGGATGAAATGTTTATTCGTAAGGGACTTCAAAATGGAAAATTGTACTTATCCATTTTGCTGGCGTAAATCTCGCCAAGCATACTTCATTTGTGAAAAAACACTGTAAACACATATTCCGTTTGGCATCGATTGTATCATTTTTGGTGACTTTATTGTCTGTGCTGGCGAAATGGGAAAAGTACGAGGAAAATTAAATTTAAAAATTGTACTTTTTTAAAGCTATCGTAGTATGCTGTATAATTGTATTTCAAGACATGAACTGTGCATCAATTAAAATGTTGTGATTGCAATAATGAAGAGTGGCAGTTTACTTCTTGCAATTTAAAATAAAGTTAGTGTTAAAAATTTCGTACCAAACCATTGGAATTAAGGTTTGGAAAAAATAGTTAAGTTTTTTTTTAATGTTTTAAAGTTTCATTTCTATTTTTTATTGATGCAGTCTAATCCTATACTTAACTTTTAATGTTATTTCAGTTAATGCATGTTTTTCTGTTATCAAGACTTGTAGAATTTTTACTGTAGAATAAAATATTTTTTCATGAACTAGATATAAATAACTATCTAGTTGGATTCGTATCACATAACCAATGTGTTTACAAAGAATACAGTATAATTATGTATTGTACTGTATTCTGTCAATTATGTGTATACAGTATTCCGTATTACTGTCAATCATCTTATAATCTAGTGATTTGCTAAGAATTTTATTTATCTTATTAATGTTTGTAAAATATTTCATGCATGTCAAATTTTCTGCATCTATAAAACCATAGTAACTGTTAATGTTAAATGGTATTATATCTTTTAAGTATCTTTTCTGTCAGCAAGGTATTTAAAATTTAAACTGATGGATCCTTCATGCAAGTTTTGTGTGATAATTTTTTTTTTCAGTCATCTAAATGAAACTTGGCTCTGCAGATGCCTCTTGGTATTTTAACTATTCTCGTGACTGCATTGTTTTTTTTAAGTCATGGGTTCGATCTGACACAATGTTAGGCTTGCCATGCAACTTGATTGATGTATGTTTAATCTTGTTGTAGTTCCAATACCTCTCATTGGTTTGGTGTGGAAATTTGTAAATGGGGGTGCCAGTTCAGATGTCATCTTTTACACATGATCAAGACTTGAAATTTTTAACCCAGTCATCAATAGCCTTCATATTGATTCTCAGTGTGACAGTCAAAATCACTTAGTTACAATATATTAAGAATAGGTATATTTTTTGCTGTCTAACTGTACATAAGTTTTTTGCGACATTTTTACGTATTTCGCTTGGTTTGTATGTCATCAAATTTTTGACCGTTAAATTAACCAACTTCCCATCAAGCTAGAACTCTGAAACTTTGGGAATCCCTCTTGCTTGCCTAATAATGCTATATTTAGACATTTGCGACAAGTTTTAATTTCAATAATTTTTAATAATACAGTTTCGTCCAACCACTTGGCGTGATTTCAAAAATTGCCAAAATGGGCCTTTTTAACATTCAGCAAAAAAGTCCACAAAGGAGACCAGGATAGCCGTGTTTGGCAAAATACAGCCAAAAAGTTTGCAACAAATTTTAACTGATATTTCAATAATTTTTTTTAATAAACTTTGTCACCATATAAAAATGTTGTTTTTATTACAATGTTTTTCTGAATTTCACTTGGTGTGTGTGAGTGTGTGTGTCATCAAATTTTCGATCGTTAATTTAACCAACTTCCCATCAAGCTAGAGCTTTGAAATTTTGGGAATCATTCGTACTCGCCTAACAATGCAATATTTAGACATTTGCGACAAGTTTTAACTAATATTTCAATAATTTTAATAAATCAAAATATTCTTTCCCCTCGGCTCTCTTAGGATTGAGAAAAAAATTTCTTTCCCCCTCTGGGAACACCGGGAACTCCCCATACACCACATGAGGTATCGGAAAACTCACAAAGGGAAGATAGTAAGGGTTGCTGACTTTCAGTCAGTAATCATTCGCAAGAAAGAAAGATTCCAATATTTGGCTCCGTGTCTTATCACAATAATTTTTTCTGAATTCTGGTTCCCATTCTTTTTTTAATAGAATGACTTACAAACTTTCAAATGCTTGTTTTGATTTTATGAGTATTATGAATTTTTTAATACGCTCACAAATATCTTTTTTAGTAAATTTTAAAGTTAAAAATAACCAACAGTTTTAACTAATATTTCAATAATTTTCTTTAATAAACTTTGCCCCCATATAAAAACGTTGGTTTTTATATCGAATTATTAAAAGGTTTGTTTTGCATTTGCAGCTTTCAAAATTGTTGCTTGTGGGTCATGGTGATTAAAAAATATTAACAGTTTATTTATACAGTCCAGTAAATTTCAACTGATTTGCAACGAGCATGTTGTTAGATATAAAATGAATAAACCTAATTCTAGTTTCTCTTAATTAGAAAGTAATATTAATCATTTTTTTTTTTTTAAAAAAATTCGAAACAGGAAGACATTTATCAATTTGTCTGGTCCTTTTCTTTATATTTGAAAATATTAGCTGTTTTTGAAATTAGTCGTAACAATTTAATACATTCAGTTGCACATAACAAAAAAAAAAAAAGTGTAGTATAGTAAGATGTTATGTTATAGAAGTTGTGTGTTTTGAGCTTATTCTATAAAATTATCAATCTGGGAGCTTAGTGGATTTCATAAAACTTATAATTTGAATTTCCTTATGTGAGGGCTACTTAATCCATATAAAGGAAAAAATGTTGATTTTGTATATAAATACTTAATCAGCAAAGTATTTAATTATTTCAAGATGCAATCCATTGTAATTATGGTAAATATTTCCTAATGTAAATTTTTTTTTAATTCTGTTTCAATTCAAATTTCGGCTCATTTCTTAAATTTTGTATTGATTTTAAGTGTTGGTTATTGGTACGAATATAGAATCAAGGGCTTTTGTCTTTATTCTATGTATAAGATAGCAATCTACACATTTAATGGAAACTAAACCTTCAAGTCTTTACGTTATATGGAGATTAAATAACATTAACTTGGGTTGTCTTCATGACTGAACGGAGACTCAAAATTTAAAGTTTCTTTGCTTATAATCCTGATGTAGCTCTTAAATAATGTCTATACATGTTAATCTTTATATGTTTATAGAATCTGTATTTAATATAGAGTTCATAATAACCAGATGAATATTTATCATGTATTTAATATATAAAACTGCATAGGATAAAAAATATTTGTTTTATGTATTCTATATTTCATGTAAAAATTATAATGGGCAACACTATTTATAATGAAAAATTGTTAAAATAATTTAGGAATTTTCAACATCTCTGTGGTAAGATATTAAATTTTTTTTTTTGTCATAAATTTTTAAATATTTCTATATTAGAAATTATTACTTATTTTGATTTAGCTTGGTTTCATATTGTTTCGATAGTGCTAATGTGTATTTTAAAATATTGCATGCACAATAAAAATAATAAAGATATCTATAGTAATATTTAAAGTATCTTGTTAAAATGTGAATTTTAGTTATATTGTAAGCAGGCATTATAAATTCAAAGATTTTATGAAATTTTTTAGAAAAATGGTAATAAGTTTCAAAAAAAGATAAGGCCTCAGAATTTAAGTTGTACATGATTGACTGTAGCTGCATGGACTGTAGTTTCCTTTAATTGTGGATCTTATTTTTAATGGCTTATTTATGTATCCAGTGTACCTGAAAATTACAATTCAAACATTTTCTTAGAATTTAAATTTGAATGTTAATTCCAGTCTTCAAATAAACTATCTATTCAAGTAATCATATCTAGCTCATAATTTTAATGTTTTTTCAGTTTTCAAAAACTGAAATATGAGCAGTGTTATTTTGAGCTAAATATTAAAAAGTATTCATATTAAAATTGTTTTTATACACAATACAATCTATTTGACAATTTTGTTCAGGAAAATTGACAAAATAGTAAATGTTTAGATTAAACTATTTGTATAAAGTAAATCTAGTAAATGGCTTGGTAACAGTTTGAGAATGATACTGGAACTTGAATTATCTGTTTACTTTAAATGAATTAAGCTATTCCCTTTTACTGTAAAATTAAAAAATTTTTAGAATTTAATCCATTAACCTTATGTTTGCTTTTGGCTACTAAAAGTAGCCAAAAGCAAACATAATACAACAGTGAATTATAGAAATTAAAATGAGTTTTCTCTGAACTGTACCTTTTGTTATATGTAAGGAAAATTTTTAAATATCCTCAAAAAAATTTCTAGGAGATTCGCGGCTTCCTAGATAGGTTGCCAAACGTGCGTGACTAAACCGACTATTTTTGTCGGGGAAAATAACCCTCTTGGGCTTTAATCCCCTGTAAATTTGCTATTATTTGAGGTGAGACTGAATTTTGGTTTTACACTTACCCAGAAATTAAGATTTAGAAATAAAGATAATAAAATAAAATTACGGTGCTATAGCTTTTTAGATATGAAATTAATTTTGAAAAATATGCTGAATATATATTATTAATATTAGAATATCACTAGTTGAAGTACTAGTGTTGTTAAAATTAATCCAAAAGAGAAGATGGTTGAAATTCATGAGTTTAGGCTTAGGATATTGCAGCAGTAGTCTATTGGATTCCTGCTTGCTTGTTCAGTCTGGTCGCAGTGAAAGAGCGCTCTGTGATTGGTCGATGGTGTGGTGTGTTAATTCTGTATATATAGGTGGGTGCGTAGGGGTGAGATTTTGTGAGGAGTGTGCTTGTGTTACCAGTGTTTCTGTAATATAAGTGAAATTAAAGAATTAAAATTTCTCGTGGTCTGTGTAGTTGTGGGTTGTTTCTGAGTGGGGTGTACTTTTCTATTTCTTGAATGGTTTTATTGCTTGAGGTATCAATTTTTTTGGTAGAAATTTTCTGATAATTTTTTAATGAAGTTTTTAAGTGTTGGAATTTTAATTGTACTGCTTTTTAATTTGTAGAACGTGTTGTTTAAAAGTGAGTTTTTTATCCAATGTTACACCAAGATATTTGGTGTCTGGAGACCAGGGTATATTTTTGTTTTCCAGAAAAATGTCTGGTTCTATTTTTCTGTAGTTTCTGGAGAAGACGGCCACTGTCTTGGAAACGTTCAGGGCTATTTTCCAAGTAGTGTACCCTGCTTCTAGTTTCTGTAGGTGTTCGTTTAGTGCTTGGCCTATTTTTGGTGAAAAGTAGTGTCTTGCTAGTATCGCAGTGTCATCTGCATACATGCATATTTTTGTATTTTGGTGTTTAGGGATGTCGTTCACGTAGTAATTGAACAAGGTGTTTGAGAGGATTTCTCCTTGCAGGACTCCAGTTTCAACTTTTCTTGGATTTGATAGTTGTTCATTAAAGGTGACTTGAAAGCTTCTATTGTGTAGATATGAGTTTATTATTTTTACGAGATATGCAGGGGTGTTGTAGTTGATCATTTTGAAGATTAAACCTGTATGCCAGACTCGATCAAAGGCTTTCTGGATATCCAGGAAGACTGCACCAGTATTTTGACTTTTGTAAAATCCAGTCTTGATGAATTCCACTACTCTGAGCAGTTGGTGTGATGTGGATAATTTTGGGACGAATCCATGTTGTTCGTGGATATTGTTGTCTTGTAGAAATTTTGATAGTCTATTGTGGATTATTTTTTCGGCTAGTTTGCTGAGGATTTTTAATAAGGAAATTTGTCTGTAGTTTTTTTGCCGGGTAGGATCCTTACTCGGTAATGGTAACGTGCGTGACCTAAGCATTGAGTATGCTTAGGGTTACCATGACTTAAATCGCCAATCTCCTAGGGGACATCCTGTTCCCGATTTGAACCGATAAATCAATTTGGTCTAGATTGACTTTTGAATTGTTATGCACATTTAAATAATTGTCAAGATATTATAGTATCGAAATGGAATAACCCCAAGAGGATAACGTTTTCTGTTTTGCAAGTTTATTTCTGAGAATATCAGTTCAAGCAAAAGATTCGGTAAAAATATACTTGAGGGTGCCCCTTGGCGAGATTGGCGATTTTTGTCTAGCGCCAATCCTGATCGCGCGGAACACACTGCAAACAGAAATGGCGGCCAAAACAAAGAAATTTCAATGAACACAATTTAAACAAAATTAATAAAAAAGGAAAAAAAAATTACTCACGTCATTTAGTAGGAATATCCTCACTTTGAGGTACACAGAATTCTCTAATCGCACCAAGATATTTTTAAATTTATCCTGTGTAGAATCTGTGTACCCCCATCGCCACATAAATTCTGCGAAATACGAGTCAAAGATGGCGTCGGTGGTGCCGGACTGGCGGTGACTTTTTTTTTTCTGAATTCGCGTTTTATTACGGACCACATCCCTTCAATTTTGTTCGTATGGGCCCCGGTTTCAGGATCCTTGAATGTCTTTGAGTGATTTACGGAAAGATGTTTGAAGTCGTTTTCCGACAGGCAGTCATATGATTTCCAGCAGTCGGAAATAATAGTAGTTCCAGGTAGGATGTTTTCGTTTATCAAATGCAGCAAAGTTTCTTTTGTTGTTTCCCAAATCGTACAGAAACTTTTTAGATTTATTTTGCTAACAGCAGTCATTTTAAACTAGGACTTAATTTTAAACTAGGACAAAAGAAAACAACTGCTGAAACTAAATTTTAAACTAGGACAAAACCAACCAAACCTTACCAGCCGACATCCACCGTAGAAGTAACTGACCCCAATTACATATACCGTTAAACATTCAAAAATAACGGTAAAATCTAAACCAATCAGAATCGTGACTGGGTTTCAAAATAACGTTTAGGGTTACCATAAAGAAAAGCTCACCCATGAGTTACCATAAAGAAAAAAAACATCGCCCAGCTTGGCGAGAAATCAAGGGGCACCCTCAAGTATAGTCTAACCAAAGAGTCTTTTAGAAACTGACATTTGGTTTGTAATAGGTTTATCTATAATGAATATTTTTGTATTAAAATATTTTCAGAATATTAGTAAAATGTAGGAAAATTTCAAATGTGTATCTCTTAAATTGCATTTTTCTTACAGATATTAGTTGATAATATTGGTCAAATAATTGCATTTTATTACAAAAATCTAAATTTACCTTTTTTCCTAAATATTCTTTGACTACAAAAATTCTACAGCTGGCAACCCACAATAAGAAATGCTGTTTCTATAAGTGTTTGCGTCTTAAATTGATAGTTCTAGGTTCTCAGAGCTCTAATTAAACAGTTTTTTCAATTACTACATGTATTTTAGGAAATTTGCTATGCAATTTCTACCTATATTTGACATTAACAAATGTCTAATTCTTGACCAATTTCTTCATGTATCTTGTTATATTTAAATCTTTTATTGGACATACAATGACTTTGACTGTCCATATATTGTGGATTTTTACTAGACAAAACTAAGCTTTAAGCAGTTGTAATAGAAGCTTTGTGTATAGATTCAGAATTAAAATTGCTCTGATATTAATGGGATCCAGTGATCTTTTAACTGATGGTAGTTGAGCCCATGAAGGGCTGCATTATTTATTGTAAATGATTAAAATTAACCATTTGAAACATTTCTCGGGTACCTGAAAGAATGTGCTAAGCCCAAGTTTAGTCAGTACCTATTTGTTACATCTGATGGTTTGAGATACAAGTACATCTTTACAAATGATAAGTATGCCATTGTCATCTTGCCTATAATAAAACTGCATTTTATATAGTTAATCTGGCAGAACATTCTTTATCCAGTTCTTTACTAGCTGTGATTTCTGGTCAATCAGAAGCCAATTTGCTAGCAGGTGAACCCAAAATATTTTATAACTATTAAATTTTGCTTAATTTTTGCATTTAAAAATATATTAGCATTTAAACTGTCAAATTTCGATATCATTCCGCCCATTGGAAGATTTTACTAAAGAATACCTTATTTGTTTCGCTCAGCCGTGGGCCCAATCTTGTGTCCGCTTACAAATTGATGAAATACCGTTTAAAGTTTTAAAAAATACACGTTCTTCTTCGCCGTCGTCATTCTTTTATAACATCCACAGAAGGCAACATTTGTGGAATAAAGATATCTGATGTGTTTTGTTCCATTTTTGATGAGTGTACCGATTTTAGAATTCTCCCAAAATAGTTATTTGTGAAAGTGCGCTATTAGTAATATCCAAACATGTATGATTGATCGTAAAAATTATTTAGAATGGAATCTAAATTGAGTGCATTTACAAAACTGAGATAACATGCATTTTGAATGAAATCCTTTTTTTTTTTTTTTAATGTAAAACTTGATACACGAAATGAGGGACTTGGACATTGACGTTATTATATAAATTGCAGAAAAAATTCCGTGGTTTTAACGATTTTATACGCATCCATTATAATTCAAATCGTAAACATTTAGAATTTTATCCTGAAATGAATTTCTCTAACGGTTATTAAATTTTTCACGAGTCTATATTTTTGAACCGTGTATTTTACTCGTATTCGCTCGTGTTTTTAAATAACTTGCACGCGTGTTTTCTTTGTTGCTAGGTTACTAGAAAATGTTAGCTATGCTTAATTTTCTTTTTGGAATTCAACTTAAATTGGTAAGTTTTGAGAGTAGTCGCATTTCCGAGAAAATCCGATCTTTATTCTTCAATATTCTAAATAGTGAGATATGCGAACTTTGGAATTAAGGTAAATGTTCCTACGAATAAAATTTGTATAATTGTAATTTAAATCTCATGTTCAAGTTTATTTTAATGCATTAAAGTTTTATGATTCTGATGTTGCCTGTATATTATATATTGCCAACCTGTAGTTTATTTAAAATTCGGAAATGCTTTACAGTTGCGAGGAGATTAAAAAATAGGCTTAATTTTTTAATCAAGATCGTTTCTCTAAATTATTTTTAAACTATCGCCTTATTAGTGAAAACATTATTTAAACATGTTATTGTTTCTTATGGAAGCAAATCGTTTTGGTTGGATAAAATGACATGGGATGCTTTTTCCTCTCCGGTATAAGCCAGTTGCAAACGGAATAGATGCGACTACAAAACAAAACAAATCTAGTCGGGAGAAAGATAGCATTTCAATAATTTTTTATTTTAATATTTAATTACATTGAAAACATTAATGTTGCTTTGTATTTTCGCTATTAAATAAATTGAAAATAGCAAATGCCATTTTCCTCATCGCGATGCCATTTTCACGCGAAACAACCCGCATGGAAATTAATGTTTCAAAAAGATTTTAAATTTTGTGAAGTATTTTAATGTGTGCAGAAAAATTGCTAACGCGTTCTGGTGACCATTGCTAAAATTTCTTATCTCATTTGATTTACCGCAAACATGATCAATAATTACTTGCTTAATTTGAGTTCTGAAAAAATTCGATTGTTTTTATCACGCGTACGATTATTTATGCGATTGTTTTAGTTTAGTTCATATTTTTATTTACAGTTATCCTTGCGATTTTTGAGCCCAATTTATTAATTTTATAGAATACCTGGTGAAAAACTAAAGTTTGACGGTTTTGAAAATTGGGTCAAGTAGTAGACTTAAACATTTTCACCAATATTTTAATATGAAAAATAAAGTAAAATAAAACTATAACATTACAGCAAGTTTCTGAAACTGTACTTGAGTAAGATAGAATGATTGCCATTCAATTTTCAAATAACTTTTATCATTTTCTGTCTTATATTATTTGAAGAGAAAATTGAATAAGGGGAGTTAATTTCTTAAACACCATTGTAATTTTCATATGTGATATTTGTGTACTATGGAATGTACTAGGGTAAAGAATTTCTCTTCCTTTTTGGATTGCATAGCAATGGATAAAAAGTGTTTTATCCTTTATTAAAAAAAAAAAAAATACTGGCATAATGGTGCAAAGATATTTCCTTTTGTGTAATTTTAGATTTTATGGGGGAGGGGGATATGGATTATTGTAAATATAATATATTTGCAAATTAACTTAAATTGTCTAAAATGTTCATTTTTATGGTTGACCTGAAATTGTAAAAAATCATAAGGGGTTTACTGTATTTAGAAATCCATGTTAGTATGTATTCATTAAAATACAGACTCAATGCTATTTTTATTTTCATTTCATGTTTTTAAAATATGACAATTACAAGAATTAAATCTCTTGAAGGTAATTTAATAAGAATAAGCAAGGTAAAACATTTTAAATGCAAATTTTATGTACCAATGAAGAAATCCTTGTAGAATTTAAAAGTGATTTGAATTCTCTCTCCTCCCCTCCTGGTTGGAATAGAAGTTCCTAGACTTTAAACTTGCTTTGTGTGCTGTGAATGAATAGAATTATATTTTGAATATTTCATAATGAATTTTCATACTCTGAAATTTATCGCATTCAAATTATGATGTGATGACTTTTGATGTGAATACTCAATTTTTATTTAATGATAATTTCAATGTATTATTACTCTGTATCTTTATAAAATTTACCTGTACAGCAGATTTTAATTGTCATTTG
The DNA here is from genome assembly GCA_019974015.1 of Nephila pilipes. NCBI lineage: Eukaryota > Metazoa > Arthropoda > Arachnida > Araneae > Nephilidae > Nephila > Nephila pilipes. The sequence continues at coordinate 134,343 of BMAW01080797.1, forward strand.
GTATTCACAAGTTCCTTAATAGTATTTTTTTTATAATTGCAGTACCCTATTTTTATTTTTTTTTCCTGGAAGATGAACTAGATAGAATATAGAAATAAATATTTTTAAATTTGTAGATTGAATGGAAAACCGATATCTACTTAATGTAGTATGCTTGTATACCACTTATTATTGAATAAGTTGTGAAAATATATTTTAAAATATTTGAGTCATTGTTTCATTACATTTACATTAAGATATTATAAATTTTAAATAGAATTTTTTTTTTAAGTATAGCTTCTTAAACAGTCATTTTTATTGCAGGAATCGAACGAACAAACTGCAAGTAAACAATATTATAGCACATGTCCCTTGGGAGGATGTCAGAGAATTGTTTAGTACATTTGGTAATGTTCTGCAATGTGAAAGAGGTAAGATTTTTTTTTTATGATTAAGTGTTTGACAGGATTTAACTTCAATTCTTATCATGGACGAAAGTTTGTTGAAATTAACTGGGTTTCATTGAAATTTTTTTTAAATCTAGAATGTAAAATGGTCTAATTGTTATTTAGTGAATTTCAACTAAGATTTATATAACTTAAACATCAAATATGGCACTCTGAGGTGAAAGTCCTAAAGTTGGAAGGATTTGGAAGTTAGGCGAGTAATTTCAGTTTGAAATATAGTATAATACCTGGTTTTTTTTATCAATTGTAGAAAAATTTCAAATATATATTTTTTTAAATAAAAATACACATTTTTTTTCCTTTTAATAGTTTTTCCAAATAAAAATATTTAATTTTATAAATGAGTGATTTTAAAATTTTGGATCTATCTCGACTAAATATATTATTGGAATGTGGTATTTGGGGTTTCAAAAAGAATATTATGATCTATTTTATTGATGAAATTCAGATAAGTACAAGGACATGTACCTGTTTAATTTTGGTGTCCTTGCTTTTTTATCGGGACCCTGAACATGGTTAGATATAAAGAATTGATCTGGATAAAATAAAACTTCTGAACTGGGCAATTTTGTGTCAAATTAAATTACAAACTAATTAATATTAAAAATTACTATTTATAAAATTTTGTATTGATTTTTAAAATTAAAGTTTCGGTATTTATTTAAGCAGATCTTTTTACTGAAATTCAAATATGGCTTTCAGAGTAAGCTTAATTTTGTTAATTACATCAAACATTTAAACTTTGTAAAAGCCAGTAAAATATATATTAAATTTGAATATTTGATTTAAAAAATGTGTATTCGTTAATTTTTATTTATTTTTTGTGCATGATTAGTAGAGTATCTAAAAGATACTTATGAAAAATATTTAGCTAATAATACCATAACATAACATAATATAGTTGGTATAATTAGGTTATTGATTGCATATTTCTTATATATTAGAAATAACCACAGGGTTCAATTCATTGTATTAAAATATTCCATCTGGGAATTCCTGTACCAGTTCCAATTAATGAAAAGCAATCTCTATTATTCTATTTGATAGGCAAAACCATGGCAGCAGAGTGTTCATGACAGAAACTGTCATGTGAGTTTGATGTATACTAAATATTTTAAGGGTGACAAGTCAAAGTTAGGATGGTGTGGAAGTTAAGAGAGTAGAATGTCAGATAGGATGTTGTCCTCCTCATATGGAGGTTTAAAATTGCGAGTTCTGTCTCCAGTAGCGCTCTCTTGTTGCTTCTAAGTGTAATGTAAACAAATGATCAGGTTTTTTACAGGTCATGATAAGTTTTTGTTGAATTAGTCTCAAATTCTCTAGACCCGCAGCTTGACTTTATCTGAATTTTGTGCCCTTCAACAACTTGTATTTAAGAAGTTAGGGAATCGTGATTCTGACCTACTCCAGTGATTTTTTTCCCTTCCTGTGAGGTTTGCAGTCTTTGATAAACACGAGTGATGCACCTGCAGTGATTCCCTTGTGATCTTTCTCTATTTTCGACCTTCTTGTAAATAAATTTAGACCTGTCATTTTAAATATATTCAGGGGAATAACTTCAATTCATGTAATAATTGAAGGATAAGGTAAAGAGTAGAAAAAGTTTGTTTTCAAAGTTTTGATGAAAATGAATTAAATTTCAAATGACATTGTAAGAATATTATATTAATGACAAATGAGGTGTTATCTTTGAAAGTGGTGCAAGTGTATTTTATATGGAGATATTTAAGGTTTTGCACTTGAATACTTTGAAAAATATGTATATGTTATTACACTAGTTTTGTATTTTTTTAAATATTAAATTGATTTAAATTTATAATGTATTCATTTTTTAAATTTGATTAACAAAATTTATACTTTTAATGACTTCAAAAGGACTTGTATTAATTTCAAAGCCAGCAAAAAGTAAAAATCTTGCATTTACAAAATATTAACTACAGGATCTCAATTGAAAGAAACCAATTTCTTTTTATGAAATTTTTATTAAATACTTCAACAATAAAAAAATAAAATAAAAAAGCTTCATTTCAACATCTTCGTACAGTGACTTTATATTCTGTAATAAACAGGGTGAAACTATAAAAATGTTTGTCATTTACAATGTTGCCACACATATACAAATGCGCTAAAGAAATTATGTTGTACAATTTTGAACTAAATAGTAGTCTGTATTTGAGGAAAGTGGACTTACACCATTTTCAAAGTAATTATATTTGTAATTTCATTAATTACGAAAATTTGTGATAATAAAAGCCATGAAAATTTTAAAGCCATTTTTGGTAAAAGTGTATAAAATTAAAGTTCTTAGTAAGTTATTCATTTTTATCATTAACTAATTTTTTTGTTAAAATGGGTTTGCACCACTTTCAAAGAAAATGGCTCAAATAATTAAAAATGAGCAAATAAATAAGCATTTGATGATAAATTAGAATAACCTAATTTTAAATGGAGAAAATGTGTAGCTATTTGATCAACCAATTGATCACTTTTTACTCTAGAATTTCTCTTTACAATTATGTTTGCAAGACAAAGTTATAAGATAAGTGTACTTTTTGAGACTTTTCA